>LBNU01024655.1:0-11207 GCA_014162995.1 Artemisia annua | reverse complement strand
TGCATGTCATGGTTAGGCCCTACCATAATACAAGATGAACACATAGGTGACATTGATGTGATGGAGGATTTAGCCGAACATGATCACATTGATCAAAAAGACCTAGGTTTTATGATCGATGACGATGAATCTCAAGAAACACATGATGAATCTTTTGGGCAATTTGAATATAGCAGTCAGAATATTAAGGATGATCCTTATGATTCGGATATAGAACTTGAGATGCCTAGAGAAGCACTTGAGATACTAGTGAGAATGCTTAGGATAGATTCTACTAAAACACATGATGAGGATATAGGTGATCTTGACAGGGGGAATGATGAGGTAAATAATATAACCCTACCAAGTACCCCACAAGTCCTACCATCATTTGAGGCACACACACCACCCGTGACTTACCCGGAAGAAGTAGAAGAGACTATAGGAACCACAATAGAGGTAGAGCCCTTGGACCAAGCACCACTAGAGGATATAGGTTTGAATACTTGTAGTGATAACCTTACTCTTAGTTCTAAGGAAGATCGTAGTTTTGATGAACCGGAGCCTCAATCAAAACCGTTACCTAATCTTCTATCCTTGGATGAAAATTTAGGAATTGAAATAGGTCCCGATCCACCCATCAAAACATATAGTCCGGGTAGTTTTACGATGAAGGTACTGGACTCTAAACCATGTGGAATGGAAGCCAATGTAGGAATAAACCATGACCTTACATACTTACATCACCCATTCATGATTGATCACAAGAAACATTATGGGTTTAAACCGGGTTTATTAGGTCAATATGGATTCCCAACTAGGAGTCTCGCGAAATTGATAGAAGACGATCCCTTTCTAGGAGAAAATTTCAATTCACCCATTGACCCAATTGAACTAGGTAAGCTCATGATGAAAGGAGTGCAACCCTTTGAGCATACAATTCATCCCCCACTCCTTTCTCACGTGGCATATTTCCACCCTAAGGGTGTGTATCGCTAATTTCACCCGCACTTAATACTAAGTGTAGGGAAAACCTCCTCTATTTCCGTTAAATAAGGGTAGAGTCAGGCTCGTGACTCTAACAAAAACAAGCGCTTCTTGGGAGGCAACCCAAGCTTTATTTGTTTTGTGTGTTTGTTTGTTTGAATTTATTTGTTTCTGTATGTATGTTTTATTTTTATTGTTATTGATTCATGTTTCAAGATAAATTGTAAAAATGCTTTATTTTGTTTTTAACCTCGTCTTAACTACATGTAAAGGTATTTTGCAAAAGATAAGTGTAAGGGAAATCTAAATTTGTTTACAAGAACGAATTGGAACATGAATTATAACGAAATAAAATAAACATGCATATTAGTATTTTTTAGAGTCAAATGCTTGTATCGAGTCACAATGAAATTTTACAGGATTCCAGGAGTTAAGGTATTTGTTTTTCTAGAAATTTTCCGGAAACTAAACATAAGAATTCTGTCAGATCAATTCTGACGGCGTCAGCCTTTGAATTTCAGAAAACGTTTTAAAATTTAGTTTTTCTGCCGGATTATAAAAATTACTGCACCTCTAATTCCAGGAATCTGCAAAATTTTCATTCCACAAGCATTATATCCTTATATAGATTTTGCCGCCGATTTTACACGAGGTTTGCCTAGTTTGTTTTCTCAGGTTTAGCAGGTTATTTTGGACAAGAAGGTGAACATGGAATCAAGTTCGTGACATCAAGCTTTTGGAGTCGCTTTGAGCTTGGAGCTTTTACATCATCTTGGAAGAAGATCTAACCATGTTACCACACGATCCACATCAAACGAATCAGGGGAGTATTTGTTTCATCTTTCATTTTCTACTTTTACATCTTTTATGTGAACATTGGGGACAATGTTCGGTTTAAGTGTAAGGGGGTAGATGAAAGCGCCTTAGAATGCAATTACGCTTGATTTTTGTTTTGTTCAATGGTACTTGTGTAATAACACTGAGAGAAACATTGGTTAGGGCAATTTTAGCGCAAATTTAAATTTTTTTACAACATTTAGAAGTGATACTTTAGGAATAATAAGCGTCTCATGGATAGGGAATTGTATTACTAGCACAAAAACCGTACCACTCAAAAAAAAAATTTCCCCCAAATATGTGAGGTTCACCCCTAGAATTGTTAGGAAAAGCATTCATTTTTTATGCTTGTGTGTGTACCGGTAGCTTATAGATTCTAAAACTTGCGTTAGGACCATCCCAAATCCACAAGTGAGACTACATTCGTGTAGTTAGATTTACTACATGATAAGAGGCATTAGGATAACCCTTGTTTTATACCCGTATTATAATTACATTGACTTCATTGGTCAAGTAATTCTCCCACACCTTAGCGTTGTACTCATTTTTAGTACACGATACCCCTAGTACACTCCTCAGAGCCTATCTTTTCGTTTCTAACTTTAAGCATTTTACTTAAAGGAAGAATTTGTTTACAATCCACCCAAATGTACACCCAAATCGCCTTAGCCTACCTTGTATGCACTCATCTTTAGTGCATTATTGTGTCAACATTTGTTAAACCCTTAGTTAATTATCTTATTACTTACATGTTTGCTAAGTCGAGTCATATCCTTGTATATATATTGTTTTGGGACGATTGGGACTCATGGGTAAAGTACTAATGTAATGGAGTAATGGGGAAGAAGTCAATTATTACCCCCATATGTGCGTTAATATTTTAAAGTGCTCCAAGTTTTTCAATTATCTTAATTCGAGTCATTAGAATAGCTTATTGTAAAGTATGTAAAAGTTCAAGTGTAAGGGGAGAACCGAGGCCCCTATGATGTATTATTTTGGATGGTAGGGCAAGAGTGTATGCTACTTTCTCTCTCTAAGATGTTCATCACATTTTATCATGAAATTCATCATCTAAATTCAATCTAGCCATTGGATTTTGATTTTGTTTTTTGTTTTGCATTCTACCATTCATCCTTTATCTATTCATATAATTTTCCCCAAAAATTTCTTACACTCTTTGCTCATTAAATTCATTTTATATTTCCGTTATCACTGTGTTGTCTTTCTCTCTCTACATTAAATCCTCGGATTTAATTTCTCTTTGTCATCCTAGTATGTTTTATTTATGAATCTTCATTTAACATGTCTGAATTGAATCCTCATCCACCTAATCCGGATCCCATAAACCCTAATCCTGATTTCGTTAACCCTAATTCAGATCCCATTAACCCTAATTCAATTCCTCCTCCTCCTATTTCGAATAACGTTGTACGTTCTAAAAGGAGTACTAGGAATTCAGGGAGTGATAATAAGCATGCTTTGAAGAATATTGTTGGTAGCTCAAAGGTATCATTAGGAGTTAAGAAGAATACTAAGAAGGGTAGTGGTAGGAATAAGAGTTTGGCTAAGGAAATGGAAGATATAGAATATGAGGGTGCTGATACTGAAGATATGGAGGTTAAGGATGATGAGGGTGCAATAAGTGATGGTGATAATGAGGTTACTGTGAATGATGGCGCTCAAGGGGTGACTGTTGATGGTGGTAATCCTAATTTAGGGGTTTTGCCTCAGGGTAAGTCTCTTCCTGAATCTGTATCTTTGAATGTTAATGTTAATGATGGTTCTAGTTCTATGAGTAGTGGTATTGAGCAAGTTGTTGGAGCTAGTGTGGCTGAAAAGAATGCTAGTTTGTTCAATGTAAATGTGGGTGACATGCCTGTACCTTTTTTGGATAATCCTGTTTTGAATCCAAATCATGGTAAGTCAAGTAGTATGGGTAATCCTAGTGTTGTTAATGGGTTAAAGAATGATGGGGCAAATAGTAGTTGGCCTAGTTTAAATGAGACTAAGAATATGAGTTCTAAGAATTCTATTGGTATAAGTGAGAATGTTGATAAAGTGGGTACTAAGAGTTCTGTGGTTTCAGAGAAAAAAGACAGTGATACTGTTATGGGTGAGCAATTTACTCATAAGACACTGTCTTTTGCTTCTGCTTTTAAGGGGTTGACAGGGTATTGGAATAATAAGCTTGCTAAGGTCCCTGTTAGAGTGAATGCACAGGGTAGGGAAGTTGTGGATATGCATCCTATTATTGAAGAAGGTAGTAAGAAGTGGGATTTGACTCTTATGGGGTATTTTGTTGGGTTAAAAATGAACTATAATGAGATATCTGGGCACTTAAGAAGAATGTGGAGGTCTCATCAACTAGCTGAAATAATAACTAATGAATGTGGCCTATTGTTTCTTAAGTTCAAATCTGTAGAGGGTATGGATTTTGTTTTAGAAAATGGTCCTTGGCTTGTTGATAGTAAGCCCTTTTTTGTGCAAAAATGGGAAGCTGGTATGTGCATGGAAAGGCCTGAACCTACTAAGGTTCCAATTTGGGTGAAAATCATGAATGTTCCTCTTGAAGCATGGAATGTACAGGGTATTACTATACTTGCTAGTAGGATTGGCAATCCAATTATAATGGATAGGATTACTACCTCTATGTGTGAAAGAGCTTATGGAAGGGCTAGTTTTGCTAGGGTCTTAGTGGAAGTTGATGCAGCTTCTGATCTGGTGGAGAACATTGAAGTGTGTTATGAAAAGCTTGGCAGATCCATGAATCTCAAGGTTGAATATGCTTGGAAACCACCTCTATGTACTCATTGCAGGGTCTTTGGCCATGAGTTTAAAACTTGTGGAACTAGAGTTATAAAAGTGGATGAAGTAAATGATAAGGGTAAAAATATTGATAGCAATGCTGATAAGAATGGTGATAAGGTAAAGTCTGGTGAGGAATGGCAAGAAGCAAGGAGGTTTAACAGGAATAAGGCTAGTACTAGTAGGACTAATGGGCAACAAAGTTATGGGTCCTTTGTGAACAGGGGAAGTTTTAGTGGTAGGGGTAGAGGTGGTATTCAAGGTAGGGGTGGTATGGTTCAGAGAGGTGCTAATGAAAGTAATAATGTGAAATATGTGCCAGTTGAGAATATTGGTAAGAAGGTTGATGATGGGTTGATCATGGATGGAAAGACTAAGGATAATACACAGAATAAATGTAAGGGTGTGTCAGGACCAAAAGAAATCAATAATGGTAAAGCTAAGGCTAAGAATGTTGTTAATATGAAGAATAGTTTTGATGTTCTGGCTAAAGATGGTATGGATTGTGTGGATGTAGGTAGTGATGAATGGGTTCAGATGAGGAAAAAGATAGATCTAGCATGTGATTTGGGTATGCAAATTGCTGACAGTGAGAAAAGAAGATGGTCCAATGATTTAAGGAAGTATTATGATGACAAATGCAATGCCAAAGCTAAGAATAAGCTTATGGAGGGTCTTAAATGGAGAATTTCTAAGCTGAGTAAGGATATAAGTTATGGTCATAATTATTCTGCTGTAAATGCTAAAAAGAATGCTGATGAGCTTTGTAAATAGGTAATGAAGGAGACTGGTATGACTCATAATCAAGCCTATATGAAAGCATAGGATGAGTGTTACAGAAATGAACTTGTTAATATTGAAGGCTGGGTTAAAGAGAAGCAAAAGGCTAAAGTTGAACTGTTTTTTCTGTCTCAATTAGTACTAACTGATGGGGTTAGAAACACTTGGACAGAGGAAATGGTTCAGCAATATGAGAGCCTTTTGGGTCAGAAAGTTGATGGTATGTTACAAATGTATTTTGATGGAGGTATGGTGGATAATTTAGAGAGTGAAGTGGCACAGGATGGTCAGGGTAATGCGATTTTCATGACTCAAGATATGGCTTCAAATGTTGTAAGTAGCAGTTCTGCACAGGTGCAAGATGATATTGCATCTAACTCCTCTCTTTTTTAAATGATATTAAATATTGCTACATGGAATGTCAAGGGGATTTGTGATTCCCTGAGACAAGGTGAAATGAAAAATCTTATTAGTAGAAATAGTATATCTATGTGTGGTATTTTAGAAACTCAACTAAGGAAGAAATTTGTTAACAATGTTTGTAATGAGGTTTTTGGAAGATGGAGTTGGGTTTCCAATTCTGTTGATAGCCCAAAAGGATGTAGAATAGTTGTGGGATGGGATTCTAGCATTTTAAATGCTACTTTATTATCTCAAACTAGCCAAGTGATGCATCTCTTGGTTGAATGCTGTCAAGGAGAGGTTGAAGCTATGGGATAATCTTAAGGATCACAATGCTATTGTTGGCAAATGTCCTTGGTCTATGTTAGGCGATTTTAATATGACTCTTCATCATAATGAAAATTCTAATTGTTTCAATGTGAAGAAAGTTTTAGGAATGCAAGAATTCAAGGATTGTGTTAGAGAACTGAATATGGGTGATATAAGCCTCAGTGGGTTATTTTACACTTGGATCCAGAAGAGGAAAGATCCTAATGAGGGTATTCTTAAAAAGCTTGATAGAGTTATGAGAAATGATTGTTTTCCTAAGTTCCTCCCCTTTTCATCCTCTGATCATACACCAGCCATTCTTTGCATGAATGATGTTGTTATTAAGAATAGGAAGATTAGTTCTTTAAGATTCTTGAATTATTTAACTGGTAAGAAGGGTTTTATGGATACTGTTGAGAAGAACTGGCAGATTGAAGTTAATGGTTATAATATGTTTGTGCTTGCTAAAAGGTTAAAGGCTATGAATGTTCATTTAAGAAGATTGAATAAAGAGAATGGGAATGTTTTTGATAAAGTGAAATGTTTAAAAGTGGAGTTAGACAGAGTGCAAAGCTGTTTGGATAAGGACCCACAGAATGTTTTCCTTAGACAAGAGGAAATGGTGTATGCTACTGCTTACAAAGAAGCTGTTGTTGATGAGGAAAGGCTATTGAAGCAGAAGGCTAAGATTCAGTGGCTGAGAGATGGTGACTTTAATAGTTCTTATTTCCATAATATGCTCAAAGGTAGAGTGAGTAAGAACAGAATTGAGGAAGTAAAAGATATACAGGGTAATTCTTATAGTGGTAACAAATTTGCTGATGGTTTTGTTAAACATTTTGAAGAATTCTAGTGATGATCCTGATGGTCTTTTTACCAAGAAGCTTGATGCTGTGACTGCTATGGAGCTGGTTAGTGATGTTTCTGAGAATGAGATCAAGCTTGCACTGTTTGACATTGATGATGACAAGGCATCTGGTCCTGATGGCTACACTTCAAAGTTCTTCAAAGCTGCTTGGAGTGTTGTGGGACATGATACCTGTGCTGCAATCAAAGAATTTTTTTCAAGTGGAAAGCTGCTAGGTGAATTTAACTCTACTCTCATATCTCTCATCCCTAAAGTTAAATCACCTACTTTGGTTTCTGACTATAGACTAATCTCCTACTGCAATGTCATATATAAAACTATTAGTAAGGTTTTAACCAATAGAATTAAAAGAGTCTTGAATGATTTGGTTGATGTTAACCAGAGTGCATTTATACCTGGTAGAAACATATGTGATAATATTCTTTTGGCCTAAGAATTCATGAGAGGGTATGGGTGGAATTGGGGAGCTAAGAGATGTGCTTTCAAAGTTGACATTCTTAAAGCTTATGATACAGTGGACTGGAATTTCCTGAAATGCATCTTAAAACATTTTGGTTTTCACCCTATTATGATCCAATGGATTATGGTCTGTCTTACCACTGCCCATTTTTCTGTGTGCATTAATGGTGAAACTCATGGTTTTTTTATGTCTGGGAGGGGTCTGAGACAAGGAGATCCTATATCTCCTTATCTCTCTACTTTAGTGATGGAAGTGTTGAATCTTATGATAAAAAGACAAGTTAAAGCAGAAAAGAAATTTCAGTACCATTGGGGCTGCAAGGAATTAAAGATTACTACTTTGTGCTTTGCTGATGACTTATTGATGCTTTGGTATGTCTTCTGGTTTATATCCTAGTTTGAACAAGAGTGAAGCCTTTTTTAGTAATGTTGATGCTAATGTTATTGCTAATATCAAATTGGTGATGCCTTTTAATGAAGGTAAGCTGCCTATTAGATATTTAGGAGTGCCTCTGGTGTCTAAGGGTTTAAAAATTAATGACTATAAAACTTTATTAGATATGGTGGATAAGAGGATTGGTGACTGGAGAAACAAGAGCCTTTCTTTAGCTGGTAGATTACAATTGATCTCCTCTGTTTTAGCTTCTTTACAAGTGTACTGGGCTTCCTTATTTGTGTTACCAAATAGTGTTTGTGAGACTATTGATAATATGTTCAAAAGATTTCTGTGGAATAGAGGTGACTCAGCTCAGGGGAAAGCTAGTGTTGCTTGGAAGGAGGTGTGCAAACCTAAATGTCAAGGGGGCCTTGGTTAGATCTGTGCAATTGTGGAACAGAACTCTCATGGTTAATCACATTTGGAACATTGTGACTAAAAAGGATACTATTTGGGTGAAATGGATTAATATATATAGATTGAAAGGGAAAAGTATTTGGAGTATAAACTTTAGTAAAGGAGCTCCTTGGAGTTGGAAGAAGCTTCTTGACTTAATTAAGAGATATGGTTAGGAGTTTTATATGGGTCAAAATTGGGAATGGTAGAGATTGTAATGTTTAGTTTGATAGATGGTCTGCTAGTGGGCCTCTGAGTAACATTATTAGCTCTAGTGATCTTGATTCTGCTGGTATGGATCCTAAGGCTAAGGTGTCTGATCTGATTATTGATAATGAATGGGTTTGGCCTACGGAAGGGGATGGTAAGTTTAATCATGTGTTAGATGTTCCTGTTCCTGCTATTGATGTTGATAAGAATGATAGGGTTGTGTGGATTAATAAAAAGGGCATAGAAGTTGATTTCTCTGTTAGTATGGTTTGGAATGATGTTAAAGATGAACACCCTTCTGTTATTTGGCACAATCATGTTTGGTTCTCCCAATGCATACCTAGGCATGCATTTATCTTATGGACTGCCATCAAAGGAAGACTCAAAACCAAAGATAGATTGGCTAGATGGTTTGAGGTGGGAAATCTAAAATGTCTATTATGTAATCAGTAGGATGAAACCATAGTCATCTCTTCTTCTCATGTGCTTTTTCTGGGAGATTGTGGGAAAGGCTTAAGCCCATGGCTGAACTTGATGATGTGGGTAATGAAGGGGCTACTGTTATATTTGCTATGGTCAATAGAACAGCCTCTAACACTATATGGAGTGTCATTCAAAGATTAGTGGTTGGTGCTGTTGTTTATTGTATTTGGCAGGAAAGAAATATTAGAAGATCCTGTCAAAGCTATAAGAGTGAGGAAACTGTGTTTAATCATATTGTAAGCACCATTAGATTGAAGCTGTTGGGCCTTAAAGTGAGATACTCTACTAGTGTGTACAAAGCTGCTTGTATATGGGATATTCCATGGGGAAGAAGTGAGCATCAAAAGAGAATGGTGGAAGATCTGTTGAGTTCCGAATGGTGCTTTTGTCTGTTTTCCATGAAGATTTGTTGCTTGAGTTTCATTTCCTGGGTTCTCATTGATCTTGAGGGAACTGGTTTCTGGTTATGCAATACTTGTTTTAACCCTTTTATTGGTGTGCAGATATACTTTTTTTTCAGTATGGTTTCCAAGTCATAATGATTGTGATCCTAGGTACCAATCAAGTGTAGGCTCAAGATTATGATGATTGGAGGGTCTTCTTTTGGATGTGAATGGTTGGGGAAGGTTTTGGAGTGTGTTGTGCTCTTTTTGTCCTTCTCTATGGTTTTTCCCTTTGGGGTTTACATAGAAAGGTTTTTAAGGAGGCAAACACTCCAAAACTGCTATTCTGGCTCTTCCCTTATGGTTCTGTGTGATCCAGTTCTTTTGGCCTGTTTGGTTGTCTTCTTTTGGTGTTTGCTACTGGCTGATTATGTTTGGATGGCAGTTATAGTTTCTGTTTGTGCTTAGACAGATAATGGGTCACTGATTTCTGTTAGGTTTATGGGTATTGTGCTGTTTTGGATTCCATTAGTTGGTCCCTTTGGTTGACAATGATGCAGAAGTACCTTTGGACTTGCAGTTTGAACTTGGGCTCATTGTTTTGTCTTTGCTTTAGATTTATATGATGTTATCTAGCTTTGTTATTCTGTTTATGTAACTGAGCTAGGGAATTTGTCCTATGCCATCCTTTTTTTGTGGTGCATTTGTGTGAAATTTAGGGACGTGTCCTAATTTTGTTAACACATTGCACTTTATTTCTTTTGTACTGCGTTTGGCACCCTTTTACTTAATAAAATTTACCTTTAATTAAAAAAAATCGAAAAAACAAGAAAAACGAAAAACAAAATTGGAAAAAGAAAAGTAGAAAAAAAAACATACGGACTACCATCCCGTTTCATTTTATCTTTATTTATGTTTTTGTTATTTTATTATTAGCTTAAGTCGAGTCGAGTCTTCGCTTAGCAATGCCACCTTGTGCATGTATTTGAACAAGATAATTAGCTTGCCACCACTAAAAATACCCTTTATTCCAACCAAACCGTGTTATCATATCCCTACACCTAACATTATAACCCTTTGTAAAGTCATCTTTGATAGTTTATCTTAGGTGCTTACGCCTAGTAGAGGAGGTTTTTTATCCTTTCCCAAACCTATGGTAATCTATTTGCTATGACAGGTAGTGAGTGATATTTCTTCCATTTCCATCTAGTTATATAGGTTTATAACACCCGAGAGATGAGAGTATCCAAACACTATTTGCGAGGTGCTAGTGTATGATTTTCGTGCTTATTATGACTAGGGTTGAATGACTATTTGTTGCAATTACTTTTATATTGGTGTTAAATGACCCCTAGCTCATATTTTGATTGGAATAAAAGCGCATTTGCTTGAGGACAAGCAAATCTCAAGTGTAAGGGTATTTGATGAAGCGAAAAGTGTACCGCTTTTAGGTGTCATTTAAGCCCTAATCCGTAATTATTTGATCAAATATTGCCCTAAATCGTTCTTTTGTCATTTTAGGTACTTTGAAGTGAAATTCTGGAAAAGGAAGCATTTTGGACGTTTTTGGAGCATAAAAGTGAAGAAAACGACAAAGTCTTAAAATATGCTGGGAATAGTACCTGACGGCGCCACGCTTTAGAGTGTGACGGCGTCACGCTTTGACAAACGAAGGATGATTTTACACCAGACGCCCTAGAAATATTTGAAGTTTTAAAGGGTGACGGCGTCACGTGTATTTGGATGTAGGCCGTCACGTTTTGTGACAAAAGGAGACGGCCCAGAGAAAGTTAAAGAGGGACGGCGTCAGAATGAGATCTGAGCAATCCGAATATAAGTTTGGCGGCGAGGTGACGGCGTCACGCACTATAAC
>LBNU01024653.1:5506-16586 GCA_014162995.1 Artemisia annua | reverse complement strand
GAGTAGTTTTAAATCGTGTTTGCTTAGTCACTCGAATTTGTGAGTTTAGTGAGAGTGTTAAACGTTTGTGATAAGTAATCGAAAGATTGCTTAGACGTGTGAGTTAATTATTTGAAGACGAAATCTTTGAACGATTAATTCACTAGTCTCGAGTTAATATCTTTTCAAAAGATTAATCAACAACTAATCTCGAGAAAGGAAAATAACTCGTCACAAACTTTTACCTCAAGCTTAACGAACTTATTCGCGTCGCTTTGCAAACACATTGTCTTTTAATTTCATTTACCGTTTTATTTACTTATCGCTTTCATTTACCGCTTTATTCAGTCGCTTTATTACATGTCTCTTTACTCGTTTACTTATTTCATGTCGTTTTACCGCTTTCCTTTACTTTAATTTGTCGTTGTAGTATAAACAAAACCAAAACTTATTTTAAAACCTATTCATCACACATAGCTCACGGTCTTGAGTGACGAGATCCATATTCAACCCTCGTTGGGACAACGATACCCGTGGTTTGAGCTTGCACTTTGCTCCCGCGAACTTTATCAATGTCTCTTTCGATTGTGTCATCATATCGACCAACTAAAACATCGGCATTCTTTCTTTCCTAAAGCGACACAATCTGTTGACATGCTTACGTTTATCACATGCAACTATGACGCCATGTTTTGGTTATTCACAACAACAAACTAACATTTGTCAACCAAGCTATTAACAGCCGGTACAAAAATAGCGTTAAACCATTACTTAAACATTAGAGTGTAATTCTAAGTTAAACTTACATAAACATGATTAAACTTACATAACTACTTAAGCATTAGAGTGTAATTCTAGGTGAAACTTACATAAACATGATTAATCACAGAGCTTGACGATCATTAACGTTTGTTAAGCCAAAACACAAAATAAAGCATGGGGGTAGGTTGTTTAAGACATGTCCAGGAAAGATCAACAAGCTCTAATACTTAGCAGGTTAGCAAATTTGGAATATTGGATAATAAGGATTCTGACCGTCTAGCACATCCAAGTCTTCCCTGTTGGACATATATCTGAACCTTATGACCTTGGTGTATGGGAAATGCCCTGCCTCAGCTACTTGACTCCACGGCCCATGCATATTAACATGATTGGTCCTGGTTGGATTCTCCCTATGAGATTCCATACGGATTTCCATTTCCTCTCTGTAATGCCCGAGAATGATAAGTGCCTTATTGAATATGTGCATCGGATGTTTTTTGAGGAACCAAGCTGGTATGGCCTACAATAATTGAAAGTGTAATCACTATTAAGCAAATTTTTTTCCAATCAATAATTATGTATACAAAACACATTGAATTCTAACCAATCTGTTGTAACACTGGATCTGAGCATAGCTTTTATAGAAAACCATATTGTTTTCTCCAAAATGATCCCTGTGAGATGGCCAGTAGCAGATATGCTTCATTCTATCGTCCTCTACAAATTACAAGTAATTATTTTATGTGTTAACATTCTTGCATCAAAATACATACCTAACAAGCTTTAATAAGATTTGGAATTGACAACAAGCACACTGCCAGACAATCATGATAAAAATACTATAACACTTACTCTCTTCATGCCACTCCAATGGTAGTTGCAACCTGTTCAAAGTAGCTGTCCCTTTGAACACGAAATCCGTTATCATGCTTCCTTCATCTTCAAACGCATCGACCCACAACCTGTGTTCCATATTCTTTGTAAATACGACTGTCGTACCAGGCTCCAAACCAATATCGTCTACCAGATTATTCCAGGCATCACCCAACAATTGATATTTGTAAGCGCCCACAACCCCTAAAACGGCAACACGCCTCGCATGACAAGGATATACCTCTCCGTCTGCTTCAATGGTGACCTCGTGAAGCTCTTCAAGTTCCGAAAATAATTCGATATGTACGGCCTGTATCACAGTTTATAAACTCAAAATTATAAAAGATTTTATTGCAAAACTATCACTAACAGGTCTACTTTATGAATAGCACAATTAAAGTACTTCACACTTGAATACCTGAGGCAAGCGAGGGTCGGGCAAAACAACCGTTTTGAACCTTGAAAAACTAGATCTATTTCCTTCGTAGCCTCCGACTTCATGCCCGTTTGCCAGGTACCCGGTCACATAGAAACAATCTTCGCCTTCTTCTAAAAAATGCAACAATTCTACATCTTCATTCAAGCTTCGATTGCAAAATGCTGTCCATTTTGGCCCAGTTAAATACCACAAGCTACATTGAGGCCTAACGAACTCCACTTTGAAACGATAACCATCTGCGGATATGACGTATATTTCAGAATTACCATTGTACGCTTCATCATTGTACACATCCGGTAAAACCTACATTAAAATGTGCAGACATAATTCAATTGTTGTATACAACGCCACTAGACATGACAAAAATGCGATTTTAATGTAAAAATTTCAGCTACCTGAAATTCACCGAAGTGTTCTGGATCTTGCTCGGTAGTGAATTCGATAGGCATCTTTGACTGCACACAAATACAAAGTCCTCAAAAATATATTTAACTACTTGATACCAACCCTAAGCACTTTACATTGAATATACAAACACATCGCGAGCCCTTTTTACTGATTATCTCATATGTTTAACATAAAAAATAGGGACATGTTCAAGCATATAAATTGGTATACACATTATCTACAAGTATATAAATTTCAACAAGAGATTCATATCAAGTACAAAACATTACAAATAACCGGTTGAAATAACTTGAAAACATGTTTTTGGGTTAACCCGGCCTATTCTACAAAGCCGTAACAACTTAAAATGAAAATACAAAGGAAAGCACAATACAAAAATAACACCATTGTTTGCCATATTCAGCTATTAAAAGCAAAACCGTTAAGCCATGACTTTGCACTTTGAATGCTAACACAAACATGAACCCCCACAACCTTTTACCAACACAACTTTACTCTTAAGCCCTAACTCTGCACTTTAGGATGCTAACACAAACAGGAACACGCATTTGATCAAAGCATTAAACCCTAAGTGTGCACTTATCCAACCAACACAGACAACACCTAACCTTTGATCGACTAATCTAATGTCATTTGTGGCCTTTTCCTCATCATCAAGAAATTCTTACAGGCTTATAAATATAATATTAAAAAAGCATTAAACAACAGAAACAACAAGCTTTAAACAACGAGAACCTAATCTTATAATAACCAATAATCATAGCCTAATTAAACGCAAATTAAATCAAAGAATATCAAAAAACCATGGTAAAAAACCAACTACAAGCATAAACTTCCTGAAAACGGTACATGCAACATGATCTGAAACACAAGAACAACAACACATGAAATCTTTTATCGGATTATAAACAATAACACTTAGGTTTTGCTCGGTAACATCAAAACATTACAGACCCACCAAGAAACAGATCCACAAAGAACAACATGAAAAAATAATAATAATAATAATAATACAAGAAAGATTCAGCTTATGTCACCTCTTTAACAAGATGATATTGCTTCTGTTGGAAGGATGGACAAAAATCAGAGATTGTTAGAGCAAGTATAAAGGGATTTATGGAGAAAAATTATGTCATTAAATGAGACCACAGGTACTAATGATGACCGTTTTTTTTTCTCCTTTTGGCTTCTGTCAGTAGGGAAAATCGCATGGATTTTGTAGGGCCAAGTAAATATAACAAAAAGAATTTTGAGAAGTAAGATTTTGTAGGACCAACATCAAAGTATTATTTACATCTTTATAAACATGATACATTATTTACTTGTGACATGGTAAATTGTTTATGATTAACTAAAGTTGCTAAAATTAAGCAATAAGTATCAAAATAATTTCAGAGTACCTAAGTTATCATTCTTAAAACATGCCAACATCGATACTTATATTCTCAAAACGGCTACCTTAATAAAGTTAATAAGTAACACGGAACAATAAAATGTATACGAAAATAAAATTTTAAAACATTTCAAATGTTTACGACTATGTAAATCCTAAATCCTAATATATTCAAATAACATTAACAAAAAACGAGAATCAAAAAACGTGCCCGCCCATCGGGCGGGCTTAGCCCGCTAGTATATATATATATATATATATATATATATATATATATATATATATATATATATATATATATATATATATATATATATATATATATACACTAGACTTCAAAGCCCGCCCGATGGGCGGGCATGACTTTTAATTATAATTTGGTTAGTTTTAGTTAACTTAAAATTATATTTTAAGTTGCGCTTTTTAATTATTATTTTGATGGTATTAGTTAATGGGAAATTATTTTTAAGGATTCGAAGCCCGCCCGATAGGCGGTCATGACTTATAATTATTCTTTGGATAGTATTAGTTGACGCAAAATTATAATAACATATAAACGTTTGAGGTTGTGTTGATATTTCTTTAAGATTTAAGTCTACTTAATGGTTAGTAACGTACTTCTTTGTATGAGTGGTTTTGTTATACGTTATTTTTGAATATAGTATTAACTCTTTTAACCAACTACACTTACCGAAACCAAAAGTTCCTTGTAACTTTAACATCACGCACTGATTACCTTGTAAATATTTCAATTACCTTGTAAATATTTGTAGTGTTTGCACTATCTTAAAAAGCAACGATTACATATATGGTATAGGTACATTTTATTTCCAGTGAATATACATTATGTGTAGTTGAGTCTGCAAATGCGGCTCACTCGAATGGTCATAAAACCTAGCAGTAGCAAATTTTGTAGGTGGTAAAATCTCCTTCAATGCAACTCTCTTCAAAAAGACCTGCACAACGGAACACCAAAGATAGCAACACGAAGCCATTATAAATAATAAACAGCCTAAACGTTGCTATGTGTAATCGGGAAGGAAGAAGATGATGCATCTTCTCCTTCTTTTTTTCACCCGTGTTAACATACCTAGAACTACCGAATGATATGTATGTATTTAAATCAATGTTTTGCTAATGATACAATATATATTGTGGAGTCGCTTAAAGCCATGTATAACATTAACGTTTCAAATACCACACATGCTGAAATGTGTCTAAATCAATCTTAGAGCAGAAGCATGACTAAATATCGTCCGCACTGTCAATTCACTGTCACCGGCATATTTATTTAGAAGCTCAGGACCCTTCAAAGTAGTAGAATATATCATGAGTTTTAAGAGGAAATAGAAATGATTTAAAGAGAGTAAAATCAGTGACAGACATGGTTGAGTCGACATTGACTATTTCCGATACTCAATTTACACTTCCAGCCTGAATTGCAAAAGACGTACCTTGATTTTGTTTGATGCCTCAAATCCATCTAGTTGATCAATAAGCTCCAGCATGGTTCCCATTAGCCGGTACCGCCTTTTTCATGATCCAAATGCAGTAGGGCTAATATCAGCTACCGAATACGTACCGCTTTATTAATTTCAATAGTCAATACCAATAACTTAGGGGACGTTTGTTTAATCTTGAATATAGTTTTATGAGCATTAATGATTATTTAAGCATATATTTCATAAGCCCATTATTTAGGCTTATGTTTCAGCTTATGAACTAATAGTTGATCTAATAGCTCATAAAGTATCAGTAAACGACAAACGACATTTCATAATAAAGATGACAAAAAGAAACAAAACTATTATTTAAAGTAACCTCTCCCCGCTTTCTTCCATCACTACCCTGATCCATTACAATAGTGCAAGGTTCAATGCCAGCACACTTTGCCATCCATATACCTAGAGTGGTCTGAGACCTGAAAACTAAAACTGATAAAATTGCAAATCAAGAAAAAATGATATATAATTAGGCAATTTTGAGCATGCCTTCCATTCTAAGCATTCAGCTCAGTAAAGTTGGTATGAAAAAGATGATTAAGAAGTGTGCTCTTCCCTATAACAAACACATAAATGTCATAACCTGCATACTCCGTATAATGCAATTGCTATTTGTCAATTAACTATTTTATGCATAATGCCTAACTGTGGTTGTAATGACATGTTTAAATCTAAGACTACGTGTCACATGAGAAACATCACTTTTATTTTTGATAACGTAAGGGAGATATACCGCTGCCTTGTAGACCCATGTTCGCAACAACAGCATAAGAAAGTCCCAGTTATCGCATTTTTACATGTTTGATAAAGTTATTTAGTGCAACTCATTGAAAATGCCATCTCCATCTATGAGGTGAGTGGAGTAACATTCAGCTTGTTTGCCTGCAAAAAGAGATCACTTTAGTTATGTGTCTGGAATCAACATATCAGTAGTTAGATGTGAATGATCGAAGGATTTATTTATCTTTTACTTAAATATTAGTGGACCATTGAAACATACTTCATTTTTTTATATCTTTTGTTTTATAATATAAAGAAGAACAGTAGATGGGATAAATTAATGAGTCACGTTCACAGGATGTCAAAATGTGTCACGGACCAAGAATTCGATAACCTGATTATTTTTCAGCTGGAGTCTTTGGAGACCGGCCTAGTGCTAACTAATCAAACAACGCCAATGACATGGAATTACCTGGAACCTGCAACCTGCAATTTTTAATACATACGAATCATTAACTAACTTTCATTTCGCACTTTGATTTCTCACATTTGTACTTGTACCAAAATACAATCTATGCTAAACTCACTTGCAACATATGATTCATCACAGGACTCGATTGTTGATAGATTTTCTTAATCACTGTGTCCACATAAAGGGACTAAATTAATTTTTAAGATAAATAGAGCTCCCTAAGGAAAGTTATGCCAAATAAGGGATATTCAAAATTACCAATGCGGGTACTTTCAAACAATTAATATACAAAAAAGTTAAATTGTTCTACTAATAAAAAAGTCAGATCCACTTCAGTACCTTGGAGGAAAGGAGTGGGAGAGAGGCTTGATGGGAAGTTGTCGGATTCTGATCTCCTAGATCAGCTTTAAACAAATGATTTCAGTTCTCTACTTTTATTTTTTTCAGAGATTTCAGTTCTAAGCAATCTTCAAGTCGCCCAAAGGGAGGTTCATGCATTCATTTCTTTAAACAAACGCTCCATGTTCTTCATTTGACAATCTCAATTCTTTTCATAGCTTGTTATTTGAAAAAGATACAACCTTGAGTTTTGTAGGATACTAGTTAACATCACAAACACAAATATACTTGTGGTTTGGCTCGTTGAAGGTAAGAAAGAAAGAAAGAAATTCTAGAGAGAGAAAGTTAGAGAGAGAAAGAGATGAAGCCTTGAGAGAAAACCAAAAAAAAAGAAAATGAGATTATGAGAGAAGGCTTACCCTCTCCAAGGATGGAGAGGGGTTTATATACATGGGTTTTGCCACTTGGGCGTGCCACTTGGGCTGCGGATCAGGTATACAGTGGGTAAAGACCCGTCCTTCTTCCGCGAACTAATCTAGTTCTAAACTACGTAATACTAACTAATGTAACTACTACGAGCTAAACAATGCTTAATCATATCTGGGGTGACCGAATCTTTCTTATACGAAAATCGTATTCCTAACAATCTCCCCCTAAGAGAGGTCACCCTTTTGTTCTTTATTCTTGAATTCTTGCATTGAGATCTTTGTAGATTCTTTTGTAGCTCGTAGTTGTTGATTCTTCATTGATAATCGACTCAAGATGACTTCCTTGATGTATATAATGATCTTTTGACTTTGTTCTTCGCTCTTCATCCATATAATTAGCTTCAAGTCATCTTTGAGTGTATGTGTCTCTTTGTGATGTTGTGATAGTCTTTGTGATGTCATGCTTACACTTTTCTTGATCATGATTTTCTGCATCAGAGTTGAGGAAGCATAGTCGAAGCCCATTCTTTGATCATGATATCTTGAGTTATGATGTTGAAGTGTAAGCATGTGATGATGAATCTGCATCTTTTCAGCAATCGGCATCAATCGTCAACTTCTTTGTCTTTGGTGTGATTACGCCTTTCCAACATGCCCATACATCTTTGTTGAGTAGATCTTCCCGGTTGAACAGTTCTGACGTCTCCTTTTAGATGTTGGTATGAGCATGTGGAACTCGAGTGATGGTGGTGAACATGGTAAGTTTGGTATGTTGAGCTGCATAAAACTTGGTTAGTAATAAACATACCGGCACTTACAAGTTCGGACTTCGAGATCGTCAACAGCATAGTGTGAAGACTTTCTCTAATCCTTACCAAGGCCGTTCCTAATCGGATGCCCCCGAAAGGGCTTTCACTGACATACCGAAGTACACCAACGATTAGGTGAGTCGCTGGAGATCACCCCACGACTGTAGACCTTTTGGAACACCACCGTACACACTAAGCGTAACCCACAAGAGATTACCGAAGTGACCTGCTGTCAGGGCTGTTTGATGTTGACCCTGGCAGGAGTTTCCACTCAATCATTGGGATATACTTATGTGTATTCCCTCATAAGTGTTCTTGGCAGATTGCTAAGATCTGCGTAGGACTCGGAATATTACACCTGGTGCCCTTAATGTTGAACCACCAGTGTATAAGTATCAAGTGTACCTATGAGATCTTTTGATGCATCTCTTGGCTCTAGACTCGATAAGTGCACATTGGTTATCCTATGCGGAGACTAGGGAGGGGTCTCCTGTTTCAATATCAATTTGCTCTAAGAGACAAGTCGATAGTTTACACCGGTTCCCCGTGAGAATGAAACAAGCTCTTTTAAGAGAACTTGAGTGGCTGGAAGGTTTAGTGCAGTGCGTCACTGGGTCCATGATGTCTTAATCTTCAATACCGATGTTACCTTAGCAACAATCAGTAGCATATGAATTGAACCCGGTGTCTGCCCTAAGGTTGAATAATTGGATGGCTATTTCTTTTCACCCTTTCTCATTTCATTTCTTTTTAATTCTTCAACCCCTTCAGTGCTTACCGAGACTTCATTTACTAGAACCTTGTTGGGTTTGTTCCAATCCTAGCTCAGTCTCAGTCGGCACTCTTCCCTTTCTCACTTTTCTCCCTTTTTTTTTCAATCATTCCTAAGGACTTCTAATCTATCTATTGGATTGTCCCTGGGAAGATCCTTCCGGTTCTGGTGGATCATGGGAACATATACCTAACCTTACCATCCTTATAACTCCATGCATTAAATTAAAGTGGTCGGTCTTTTGGTATCTTTCCACAATCGCCATATAACCAAATCATTGAAAATTCTCTCAAAGTGTTTATGATAAAGAAACACATTTTGTTAACAATTTGAGAGTTTTATCATTTTTCAAATGCTCCCCCTCAACATGTGCTCATAGGTGATGAAAGAAATTTGCACATGTCGGGGTGAGTTGCACTTATTTGAATTGATCGGCTCTAAATAGACATATACCGGAGGGACACGTTTACATTGCTTAGTTAAAGGGATCCATTATCAGCTTTTAGGTGATAACTAGCCCTAATAACTAACTTGAAGTTGTTAACATTCCTTAAAAAGGAAGTTAGACCAGTCAAAGTATATATTTAAAAAGAGTTTCTCGAAACGGTACAATCTACTTTGACCAGTCCTCTTCGAGACACGTTTACATCACTGGTTAGACCAGCTTGAAATTATTACCCGGCCAGCACTAGTCTTTTCGATTCACGACTTTTCATGTTTCGTCGATTCATGAGTCAAATTCTGAGTCATAAGCAATTCACGGTTTTTACTTGGATTTGTAAAAACCCATGAAAGACTCTTAGCCACTTGCTCCCCCTTAATATGTGCCTATTGATTGAATCAATTTTGAAAAACTTTGGCACATACGGGTGAGCTTGCAAAAGAGATCATTTATTCATCATTTTAAATCACTTGTTTCCCTTCAATATGTGCTTAGTTCATGTTCCAAAATATTTTAAAATTTTAGCACATAAGGGAGCGATCTTTTGAGTCCAAAACATCTTTATATGTCCAAAAACATCACATTTAATCACTTGCTCCCCCTTAATATGTGCTATGATTAAAATCCAAAATCTTTAACATTTTAGCACATAAGGGAGCGTTCTCATAAGTCCACAAACATTCTTTGAAGTTCCAAAAACATCACTTTTAAATCAGCTTTTATATTTAAATCACATTCTCTCCCCCGATCATAAAATTTCAAATCTTTTGAGATTTATTGATCCCAATTGATTTAAATGATTTTCGAAAAAGCTTTGGAGAGACATGTGGTACAATTTTAAGCGTTTACTGATTTAGAGACACTTTTTGAGTTTTTACTGTGGCTGGTGCACAAAGTTTTTAAAGGTACAGAAATTTTGAGCACATACGCTCCCCCTCAATTAATGACCCGTTTTTCCATTTTAACGTTTAGTAGCCATTAATGTGAGTGGTAACGTATACGAGAAAATTTAAGACCAATGGCCACCTTATACACCACAAAATCTCTTTTGAAGAATATTTAGAAGAAAGAGATTTTGGGAAAAGAAGACTTCTCTTCTTTTACTAGAAAGGCTGCACTGAAGCGTACAACTTTTTCGGATAATCCGCACACAGTGAAAACATTATAACGTGTTTTTACACGGATTTTGAAAATGGGGTTGCTATCTGAAGTAATAGCAAACCATAATTGTAAGCAAGCATATATTTTTTTGTCTTTTTGAGTTTTTCAGATTTTTATGGTTTTTATAGGTTTTATATTTTGGTATTTTTCTTTTCTGGGTTTTATATAATATATATAAAAGGATATGTGAAGTGAATAGGTTACTCCTCATTATCTTCCTGAAGACTTTTGAGTGACTCAGGAGTGATGCTCTCCATTCCAAGACGTGGGAGAATGAATTGAAACCGTTCTCTTGGAAGTGCCTTTGTGAAGATATCAGCCAGCTGAAATTCCGTCCTTACAAAGTAGAGTTCCACAATTCCTTTTTCCACTTGTTCTCTGATGAAATGATGTCGAATATCAATGTGCTTTGATCTTGAATGCTGGACGTTGTTGCAGCAAAGAGCAATGGCACTCTTGTTATCACAGTACATCGGAACTTTGTTGTAGTTAAAGCCATAGTCGGATAACTGTGATCTCATCCAAAGAATTTGAGCACAGCATGATGACATGGCAATATATTCAGCTTCTGTAGAGGAGAT
>LBNU01024649.1:0-17863 GCA_014162995.1 Artemisia annua | reverse complement strand
GGCAATGAGAACGAGAAGACTAACGATTTTCTTATTCTTGTCTGTTCAAATATACGGGGTTCTTGGTTATTTATTTGACGTAGTATTTTGTATAAACCTTTTACTACTTTTACAGAACGATCATGTGGAGGTGCCGGAAGAGCAGCCAAAAAAAACCAAGTTGTTCTATATTGGTGCATTAGAACACTGGGATGCTGAGTTCTATGTAAAGGTCAATGATGACATTTATCTGAATATTGGTATGCATCACAATTGCACCGGATGTTATATATTAAACATGTTATAACCATATTTAAAGCTGTTATTTGCTACGCAGATGCCCTTGGTGCTATTCTTTCAAACCATGTAAATAAGCCCCGTGCCTATATTGGGTGTATGAAATCTGGTGGTGTTTACTCCAAGCAGTGAGTTGGTTAAACTAAAGAGCTTTGCATGATATAAATTTCATTTTCACATCTTCATATAAACTAGTATCTTACTTCTTATTGATATTTTTCAGGAGCGACAAATGGTATGAACCCGAGTGGTGGAAATTTGGAGATAAAAAATCGTACGTTTCTAATAATATTTATCACTGTATGGTGTTGATGTTTTGCATAGACTGCTATGTTCATGCATGTCCGTGTAAGTGTGTCTTTACTGATCAATTCAATTTGTTGCAGATATTTTCGACATGCATCTGGGGAAATAGTTGCTGTATCTCGCGCTTTGGCTCAGTTTATCTCAATTAACAGGTTAGCATTTACTTTTTATTTTGACTTTATGATGCTTGTTTTGTGTCAATTGTTTTGATCTTTGTATGATCAATATTTACAATTATATGACTTATGTCTTATCCTCTGCTTGTAGATCAATACTTCGTACATATGCACATGATGATGTCAGCGTTGGATCATGGTTCATTGGCCTTGATGTGAATCATGTCGATGAAGGGAAGTTTTGTTGCTCATCTTGGTCTTCAGGTTTTTCCTCTTAACACCCCTCTTATGATACTCATGTAGCACTCCCCCAATTAGTTTTACATAGATATAAAGGTGGGAGTTTTGACTGATTTTATTCATGAACGGGTTTATCTCTAAGGTGTCAAATGGGTAAAATAAATAAATAATATCTCAAAAAGGGAACACGTCAAAAGTCACTCAAAGTGTGTATGATATGCGTAAAACCTCCTAAATCATGTTGTTTACTAACCGTCTTTATAATGATATTCTACATGGTAGTTGTTTGTAAAAAATAATGTTTTGTCAAAAAGTGTTTTGGGTCCATCAGAGCCATTATGAACTCTAGTTTAAGTATTTAACAGTTTGCTTACATTCATGGATGTATTTCTGAATTCTTGTATCCTGAACAAGAAATAGGAAACCTGAGAGCTAACTTAGTAAACAAGAACTGCCATTCTTAACTATCTTAACCAATTTCCTACAAATTAGGCTTCACTTATACCAAATACCAGCGGACCTTTGTAACTGTTTGACTTGATATTGGTACACTGGCACAGGCATAATTATAGGAAATGGAAAATTAATCACAATATTCACATGGTTCAGCAATTTAATAAGTATATGTGAGTACTTGTGAATTCTTCTTGTAGAACACACGCACGGAGAAAAATAATCCCCTTTATAAGAAGCAAAACAAGCAGCAAAAGGCTAAGACCAAATTGTTCTTATTTTAACTGAAATTAGGTTGTTTGTTTCTTCTATCCTACCATATTTCAAGGAACGGTTTATTAAGATAATAAGCGATATGGATGAATGCTTATTTTTATATCACTCAAAATATCTAGTGTTTAGTTTTTGGTTTTTTGCTACTATTGCCACTGTGTGTGTTTCTTGATCCTTACAGTTACCTGGTACATGTTCTATTTTCCAGGGGCCATATGTGCAGCTTCTTAAGGAGTTCTGGATACACTTCACTTCATGGTTGAGTTTTGATCCCCGTATTATTAACAAGTTTTTATAAAGTACTTCATTGAACATCTATATTCTGTAAGTTAGCTAATTGTCTTAAAATCTGGAAACCGATGAGATTTATTATGAAAGAAACCTCATGGTAATAGGCTGTCATTTCATCTCTCTCTAAATCGAGTGTCATTGGTAAATATCCACAATTTATTAGCAGTTGAGTTTTTAACCGACACACTAGTTCGAAAGATTGTTTATATGTTAAGTATGTCAAAAGTTTCGATCCCTCTTGAACTATAACATGTGGTTTTCGCTTGACCTATATTAGAATTATTTCCATCTAACTTGAATAGAATTTTGGGGATTTGATCAACCCAAATCATGCATTATCCTTATGTTAATTGGATATTGTAGTTATTATTTCTCAAGTATGATGCAACGTCTTAACGTGTGCTGCAAATTGTGCAATTCAAGAACGTAGATCGATGGGATACAGTCGTAGACTCGTAGTTGAGTCATCATATCGATATATAGTTAATATTTATGATTAACGAGAGAGATTGGTTCAAAATTACATTTCCAGGGATATTCTTAAGTCTTATCAGCAATGTATAACTCGTCTTGACATAATTCAAGTCTCTGTAGTGGCATGCAAAAAGAGAGATGGTTTCATTTTTTCTTGAATGGATTTCATAATGAGAAAGAAAGTGGAGAAATGCATTTCTTGAGAAATTGCTGTCTTCCACTCTATATATCAAATAATCTGTAGTTGATGTGTTTAGTTGCAGAAAATTGCCGGGTTTTTCTCTTGTTTTCTTGTTTCTGTATCCAAACTTATACATGTAATAAGGGGGTGTCTGAGTGCTTATTTAGTCAGCTTATTGAGTTATTACATTTACAAAACTCAATAAGCCAAACTGCCAAAGTATGAAGAGTTACTAGTTAAAAGAGCTTATTGAGCTTGTTAGCTGATAAAGTAATAAGGCCTTCAAGGAACTTGTTTGGATGGCATAGAAGAGTTTTAAGTTGTTTAAAACACCTCTTAAAAACTAGAGCATTGATTGATATGTTTAAATTTTAATTCATGTGCTTAATGGAAAAATTGCATTCTATTTATCAAACTAGTCACAGGATTAGGCATTCACCGATACTAGTTTGTTCACTAAAGTATACCTCTTAAATACATATCATTGAAAAAAATAAAAAATAAAAAATAAAAAAGAGAGAGAGTGTGATGAAGCTCAACCTTTCGCACCACAAGCACCATGACCATGATCTAAAGTTGATCGACTCGTGCCGAGACTTGTGGATGCTCTAATAAGCTCAAATTAGGTCTTGTATTTTAACACTAAAATAACGCAATATTTGACAAGACCGATCGTCACAAAAATAAACGAGTTAGTGTCGATTATGACTATATATGGATTTCGGGTCGTGATCAAGCCGATCACTTAACCCGTTCATTAAACATGTCGTGTTCAGGTTAGAAGTGAGCTAAACATGTTGTACCGCCAACTCGTTTATTATTTGTTATAAAATCAAAAATAAAAATTTTATTTAGTTAAGTGGTTATATAGATTAAGGGTATATCAAAGGGTTTGTATCATAATGGTACACCATGCTATGTGAGAAGTTTTTTAATTAAATGGTTGTGGGTTCAAGTCTTGTCTACGAATGTGAGATAGATAAGTGGTTATATAGATTAAGGGTATATCAAAGGGTTTGTATCATAATGGTACACCATGCTATGTGAGAAGTTTTTCAATTAAATGGTTGTGGGTTCAAGTCTTGTCTACGAATGTGAGATAGATTTGTAATGTAAATGTTGTGAGATAGTTAAAAATATAGATTAAGAGTATGTTTTGCAAAATAATTGTTAACATGAGCTACAAGCTGTATTTTTTTTATTAAAAATATTTATAAGATGTAACATGATATAAAAGATGTATCTGTAATTGTAAATAAATGTAAAACATAAAAATAATAAAACTCGTGATATTAATAACAATCGTAGTACTTTAAAACAACATGCTTGTAATAGTCATTCACGACGTGCATTTGATATTGATGTAGATCATTTCGGATTATTTCATCTCATTAGATGTTCCTTAACAGATATTTCAGTGTTTGTTTTCATGGGTTTTATTAGATACATAAAACGTATACCACATATCATAATCCTAATATTCAACACATTTGGAAAGACGTGATTATTATATATAGTTAGAGGTATATCAGTAATTTTACTCCCTCCGTCCCATATTAAGTGTCCACAATGGAATCTTTAGGTGTCCCAAATTAAGTGTCCACTTGTACCTTTTAACCAATAAGATGAGATTTTAGTGGGTAATATTAATATTTGATTGGTGGAGAGTTTAATTAGTGGAATCTCCTAAAACTTTGTGCATTATGAAAGTGGACACTTAATATGAGACGGATGGAGTACTTTTTAACAACCCAAAATATTTTGAAAGCTTTATGAACTAACTTTTCATTTACTCTATAATAATAATTTGTTTAAAATAAAAGCTTAATAATTACTTGTTTAAATAAAAGCTCAAAGTTGATGTAGTATAGAGATGGAAAAAAAAATAATAATAAAAAAAACAAATAAATAAATAAACTTACCAAACATGTCATAAATAAGTCGTGTTCAAATTGAGCTTATGTTAGGATTAACAAACGTAACCTGGTCGTGTTTCGAAGAGGTTTTTTTACACTAGCTAATTGCCACATCTAAAATGGCCCCAATTTTCAAAACCCCCGTATGTTTCAACCGCCTCAGGTCTTCTTCATTTCATATTTAAGCTTTTCTCTCACATTCATTTTGATAGTATTTAAAATGACCTATTCTCATCCTCATTTTATTTGTTACCTTGTTAAACCCCTCTCTTGTTAGTTGCTAATCTTAGTTGACCTACATTGTTATTAGGAGAAGTTTAAGGGGGTGTGTGTTTCGGCTTATGGCTTTATGTTACATAAGCTCACTTTTTGTGGCTTATTTTGAAATTTTTTGGTTTATATAAGTTTATTATTTTGTATTTCATGCAGCACCATTGCTAAAATGTCCTGACATAACTTTGTGATAAATAGTGGCGGATCCAAGACTAAAAGTCATGAGGTGTATTTTTTTAAAGCTTATGAATACTTGTAGCCTTGTAGGACAAAATTTGGGACAAGGTGCATTTATGTAAAATTGAAATAATTTTACACTACGCAAAAAAATCCATGTGGTCCACGGGCACCCCCAAACACTTCCTACTCAAACACCCCTCAGTCCGCCGTGGTTATAAGTAAGACTTATTCTAAGATCTAAATGCTTTGAAAGAAGTAGCTATCACATTATATCCATGTACTCGTTGTGTATATGAAACACCGAACCGGTTTATGATTTAGTTTAGTTTTCATGGCGGATATATTATGTTGCTTAGAAATCATAATGACTGTTGCGGTTTTTAAAGTTTATGATCTATAAAGTTTGCCTGATCAAATGATGTTTGGTCCATTGAACAAATATAGTTACAAGATAGATNCAAACACTAGTATGTGATTTGGAGTGTACAATAGCATTGTTTTTTGGGAATTTTTTTGGAGCGAAATGCTAGACCAGGGCAACTTTAATGAGTTTTTGGCTTTTGTGGGTGTTATTAAGCAGTTTGCGATGTAATAAGTGTGATGTATCTCATATTAACCAAACAACGGATTTTAATCATGTTCATCTCAAGTATATGTGTGTCTGTTTTTTAGTGGTGGTATATTCGGGAGTGTTGAGGAAAAATGGTGATAGTGATCGAAAGAATACTTCTCTTGTAAAGTTGGTTTTGTCTTCACCTCCAATCTGATTTTGTCTAACATTTGATTTGGGCTTCACTAACTTATAGAATGTCCCAAAAGCAATGCCATTCTTCATTATTAGCCACATAAGTGTTTTAAGAAATTTTCAGCAAGTTTTGCGAGTTTCTGCATCGAGTAGGCCTATGGCAATCTTAGTTGGACCGCTATACCTTATTTTTTATAAACAGACCTAATGATGAGTGTGATGTTTGTCTTGTGGTTGAACTTGTTCCATTTGGACCCGTAATTTTTATAAACAAGTATCAAAACTTCGTTATGTGTGGCAGACTTCAGAGTTATAAGTTCGTAGCTATAAAAATTTGTCAGTCATTTATGTTTAATTAGCTAAAAGATATATACTTCTTAGGAACTAAAATAAGTAATAGTGTGTTGGTTGTGCTATGTGTTTACCATTCACCTCTTATAAAACCACAATTCTTTGATTTAGAGATGTTTGGTTACCAATGTTTTAGATTTTGTCGTTGCACCTTATATATATATTACTATAAACTAATGTGATGCAACCATGCAGGTAACATACATAGCACATAAACACATATTTTAGCTGAAATGGTGGAATTTGTTTCTGTTCTTCTGGTTGTTGTTATAACTACAATGCTACTCATGGTCCGGGTTCTGTATGTCATATCTCAGAGTAACAAACGGATCCCTAACACTTCTCAGAAACAATTGAGTACCCTCATCGTGTTGGGTTCAGGTGTGCTTCGACACATGCATTTCTTAGTCCTTCCCTAAAAAAACAAACATTTTGACTAGTTTACCCTGAAAGTCTTCATTTGGGAAGTCAACTGTTAACCCTATAGAGTCAAACCATGCTACCTATGTTGAATGTGGGAATTTTTTTCCCCGTTTTTGTTTTGGTGTAGGGGGGCACACAGCAGAGATGATTAATCTGTTGTCTGTTATGCATAAAGAGATCGATTTGCTCCAAGATTTTATATTGCTGCAGCAACGGATAACATGAGTCTTCTGAAGGCTCGAGTTTTTGAGGACACCTTAGATGATAATGTAGATCAAAAACACTATATATATTCTCTTTGTACAGCAATAAAAACATTACACTATTGACTATTATATTATTGTTTCTTAGATCCATTCGAATTTTGCACGATATCTGTAGTTTGTATGTAGTGGTCTACAACTTTTGTATTACCCTTTTTATTTTCTGACTGAAGCCAAATTGTGGCACAAAATGGTACCAACAAGTTTGCAGGGGCCAAAAGCTACCGAGTTTTTGCAGACATATAGAAGCCGTGAAGCGGGTCAATCTTATATTACCTCAGTTGGGACAACATTATTTGCTTTAGGTCATGCTTTGTGGCTCATGATCAAAATCAGACCCCGAGTGGTACTGCTATCTTTGTTGTTATCTCTTACGTAGTACTTCTTTTCGTATGTGTAAAAGTTTTCTTTTTGACATTTCATATTCTTTATGCAGATTTTATGCAACGGTCCCGGGACATGTGTTCCCATATGTGCAATCGCGTTTATTTTCAAGGTTTGAATACTTAAATTATATGTCAAGTCAAATGTTGTGTTTTTGCGCTTGTTGACCATTGTAATGACATTCGTTATATGTGCAACTTCAGGTGTTTGGAATCAGATGGTCATATTTTTTACATGGAGAGTATCGCAAGAGTCAAAAGATTATCGTTGAGTGGCTTGCTTCTTTACAAATCACATATGGCGGATCAGTTGTTTGTGCAGTGGCCACAACTACAAAAACAATATCCCCGAGCGTATTATGATTTATGTGGGCCGTCTTATGTAACAGTTTTAATTCAGTGGACCAAAGGTCGTTTTTCGTAATTTGTTTCTGTTTAAAGTTTCACATCTAAATGCTTATGAAAGGATGATACTGTTTGTTTGGAACATATCCAAGGACCCAGACAACTTGCTTGTTATAAATTCCAATATTGCTGTTGTGGATGTAAGTTACTTTTTTTTTGTGAGCAAAATGGATGTAGAATACAGTGCTAATGCATTAGTCTGGAAGAAAAAATAAATTCTGCCGTCATTTAAACGGCCAATTTTTGCCATAAATTAAGTCGAAAAAAGCATTTTTCTACTGGTTCAAGAAAAAGATAAGACATTGTATTAATCTGGTTTCCAGGATGCTAGTAAATTTTACAAGCCATGAGTTTTGGTAGTTGAGATGTAGGTAAAAATTCACAAGAAATGTGCTTGGAAGTCACAAGAAAGATATCCCCTTCAATGCAAAAGTACACATTCACATATGCATTTTCTACATAAGTGTTCAATTGGGTAGAATTGTATAAATGTCTTCAAACTGTTGCTACTGTTCCTTATCATAAATTTACATTTGCTTGGTTACTTTATCATAAATTTACATGCCTAAGATGAACTGTTCTTCGTTAGTACGAGACCAGTCTGCAAAAGATGCAGTTAAAATAACGAAAGATAAGAATGGTGTTGATCTTGTTACACTTCAGAACCCTCGAGGGTTTACAGCACAGGTTATTGTTTATTGTATTACATTTTTCATTTTTATTTCATACGTTCAGATTAAACGAGATCCAAAAACATATAAACGAGCTAGCATTTACTCAAACACTTAAACGCCTAAGCCTCATCTTCTTTTATTTCCAAATTCTGAGTCTCTTTTCCTGTTTACTCCATGCACCAAATAATCGTGCGTACGAATCAAGAAAACACATTGAATAGCCTAACTAAAGAACATTTCTGGGTTGTTTAGGTCAGTTTGCATGGAGGTCAAGTTCTTTCTTGGAAAAACGAACGTGGTGAAGAATTGTTGTTCCGCAGTAGCAAGGTGACAACTTATTATGACTTACACATTTGTAAACTTTAAACTGATAAGTCATTATTTGAAAGTTAATGATATTTAAAAATATGTATGTTTGTTAGGCAAACTCGAAGCCACCTGCAGCAGTTAGAGCAGGAATCCCCATTTGCTTTCCGCAGGTATTTTATGATCTTAACTCACATGTTTCTTGAAAATGTATATTTGGATCTTAATGACGGTATAAACCAACAAATAAACTACGTGAACAAATAGAAAAAAAGAAGTTGCCAAACAATTTTGCTGTCACTTAAATTAATCAGTCGCCAAAAGGAATTGACTTGTTTGTGTTGCAAAATCTTACTTGTGTACGATTTTATTATGCATATCTTTGAAGTTTGGAAATCGTGGTTCTCTTGAGCAACATGGATTTGCCCGAAACAGAATATGGGAAATAGACTATAATCCTCCTCCTCTCCATCGTAATGAATGTGACGGGAAAGCCTTTATCGACTTGTTACTCAAACCGTCTGAAGAAGATATGAGGATTTGGCCTCATAGGTATCATTTTTTAATCTTTTCATTGATTTTCTTTAGAACGGTGATTGTGGACAATTGTAGATTAATATCATAATATTTTTCGTTGCAGTTTTGAGTTTCGGCTTAGGGTCCTGTTAACATGTGATGGAGCTCTGAAGTTGATATCTCGCATAAGAAACATCGGTTGTAAGGCATTTAGTTTCTCAATTGCATATCACACGTATTTCTTGGTGTCAGATATCAGTGAAGTAAGAGTAGAAGGCTTGGAAACGCTCGATTATCTCGACAATCTACACCATAAAGAACGCTTCACGGAACAAGGAGACGCTCTCACCTTTGAAACAGAGGTTAAACTCAAAAATGCCGTTTTCTTATAAATAGACAAATTAGAAAAATAAGTAGGTTCTTTATAAAACGAAACTATATAGGTTCTTTCCTAATAAATAGCTATGTAATGTAACCAACTATCATCATGCAGGTGGATCGAGTCTACGTTGGTTCTCCTCATATGGTCGGAGTGTTTGATCACGAAAAGAGGAGAACATTTGTTATACGAAAAGAAGGTCTTCCTGATGCTGGTACATACGCTTACTTATCTACACAACTCATAATCATATATCTCAAATTTCATTTAATAAGGACTGTAAATTTGGTTAACAGTGGTTTGGAATCCCTGGGAGAAGAAAGCACGGACAATTCAAGACATGGGCGATGAAGAGTATCGACAAACAATTTGTGTAGACGGGGCTGCAGTTGAAAAGCCAATTAAGTTGAAACCGGGAGAAGAATGGACAGGTCGCTTAGAGCTTTCAGCACTCCCGTCACTTTGAAAAGAAAAAAAAAGTGTTCGAAGTATTGATTCAAGATATTGAAAGTTTAAATATGAACTGTTTTTCGCACTACATTGATTACGTTTCATTTGGTACTATTGCTTCAAACATTATACGTGTATATGCTGATAATATGCAAAAGGCTTTTACTCGTAACAATTCAATGGTTGATACATATCCTCTCATATATACACAGATCAAAGCTATAGCAAAATTCAACATTGCATAAAGCCACACAGAAGGAAAAAAAAAAAAGGGATACGGAAGCCACTCTTTGGATATCAGAGCCAGGTTTCGATCCTGGGACCTGTGGGTTATGGGCCCACCACGCTTCCGCTGCGCCACTCTGATTTGTTGATGTATTTTTACTAACAATAATATATAACAATATGATAACTAGTATTCCTATTTTCCACATATATACTTGCAAGTCATTTAATGGTGTATTGTGAATGTTTTCATACTTAAATCAAATTTTTATACTACCATTTACGACACAGTAAATAAAATTTGTAACACTAATTTGGTACACTAACATATAAACATAACTTTTTCTAAGTAATATACAAGGAGAGTGTTACCATATGTCTAGATGAGCAAAAACTAAATAATGAGTAATGTTAAACATGACCAAACATATGTAAGCATGTATTTCGGATATTGAACCTTTAAAACATAACTATTTTCTGTATTTTTGCTCATGCGGGAACTTGTTTAGATATAGATATGAATGTTAGTACTATTTTTTAATACTTAACTTACAACAACAATACTCAATCCCGTCAGAGCGAGGTATAATAGCTAAAAAAAAATGTGTTCCAATATGTGAACATTGAACATGTCTTATAGTATCACCTATAGTAGTTTTGATAATCTCGTATAGCCTTAAAAATATAGAATGTTTGCTGTTAATGATCGATTACAAATATGATTTTTTTTTTATAGGGATACACAACTAGTCATCTAAAATATTTGTTTATCAGGAATATTCATTTTGTTTTATGATCGTAGAAGGTGCAATCACCTTATCCAAACACTGTGATGGAAAGAAACATTGTGCCAATAATTCAGCAAATCTTCTAAGGTGTTTTAGACTTGGTTTATCATGACTAGCTTTGCACTATTTATTTTCTTGCAAGGTTACATCATAAGAAAATTCTCGGAGTTAGCCAATGTGTTAAAAATCCGTTTTTAACTTTTAGTAATTCGGCAGAGTTATTGGTTCACGATTCAACCGGCATTTAAACTGGTTTTCAGTAATCATCACTCTTTCTTGTTTAACCAGTTCAACCTAGCTACCGAGTCAACCCGACCATTAAAACATTGGTTGTGGCCACAAAACTATATTTCAAAATGACTGTATGTCTGTAATTATTCCCAAATATTTGCAACAATAATTACTCAACTATAACTCTATAAGAGGGATTAACCTTTTAATTTTAAAACACCACAATAACCTCATTTAGTATGGTCTCCTTTACATAATGTAATAAAATAGTGAACAATGATTACAAACATGTGTATCTTAATCATGAAAAGAAAAAATTCTATTAAAAAAGAAGAGTGGTTGAGAACAAGAACAATTGGGTTGTTTCATGTTTGAGACTTGTATTGTCACCTTGCAAGGGCCCTCCTCTCAAATGGCCACCATTCGTGTGAGATAAATAACAACTTATATGATATTTTTTAGTAGAAGTTTGCAATAACCTTTTTTAAAGAATTGATATATGAAAATTTTAAGGTTACAATGACATATACTGTATATCCGATTCAAACTTCACATTTGCCATATTTGCTCAATTTTATTATAAACTTAATTAATTGTAAACTTTTATTATTGAATTCTTGTTATACCCTTAATAATATAAAAATCAATTCTCATCTTTACATATACTCATTTCGAGCCCAAGAAACATGAATAAACATTTAGATAACCCTATCAATTCAACTGACATCTACATGTGTTGAATGCCAATCAAACAAATGGAACACATTACACATGTAACTCGTCAAAACCCAAGAGTACTAAACAACGTTCTACTACAAACAAAATACATAAATAATAACACATAGAACATGATCACAATAGAGTGATAAGACACACATACACATCAAAATAATAAACTATACATGTTCTGATGTTCATCCAAGACATGATTTTTATTGTTTTTGTTTGAGATGTGCTTGAATTGTGTTCGACTATTGAGAAAGAAGTCACCTCAACCGCTTAGGCTCGAGTCATGTGGGCTATGGGGGTTGGTTTCTAAATGCTAGGTTACAAACTCGTTGACCCCATATGCTCAAATATTGTCTTAGATTGAATAAGCTGGATCATACAAGGTTTTTTTTTTTCCCTCTTAACCGTGGTCTTTGATTTTTTGGCCGACTAATAGATTAATGCGTATAGTGATATTGTAGTGATACTACTAAAAATAAATCTTGAATGTGAATCACACTCACTTGTTGATGCCGTGGACATGACATATGCACTCACTCATTTTTTATCTTTTTTGTTTTCATGATTAAAAACTCAAATCATTCTTTTACAACTATGGCAATAATGATATTTTCCAACCAAGTCGTCGTTGTAATGAGCACTCTCAGTTACTTTTTGTTTGTTAACGGGGTAAAAATGCCAAAAGTAAGTTTAATGACAAAATGATGGCGTTTTCACAAAAAAAACACCGACACTTTTTATTTGAAGGAAATCGTTTTTAGGGTCAAATTTTGATTTTCGCTCAAATCCAAAACTAAGGCGACCTACAGTAAGATGTTTGTACAATTATTTTTCCATCAGTAAAATACTTATGATATGTTTGGTACGGATTGGATCTATAGTACATTTTTGTTGAAGATATTTTTGAAAGCATTTCATCTACCTTTAAGTAAAGATGTATAATTGTTTACATAATATGCCGTTGCTCCAAAAAAATAAAAAATATATATCTTTGCTCCAACGAGATTGAGTGTAATTGTTATTGCAGATAGCCAAATAACGAGTATAACATATTCACAACAAGTGCAGTGTTATATGTAAAAGCTTGATAGTAAACAAATAACCTAGTTGTTTTTATTTGATATACTGTAGCCGTGTATGTATAAGGATCGGTTATACATACCCCTTTAAAGAGATATTGGCATCCCTCACTTTTTTGTTTAGTTTTATTTTTTATTTTTATAATTTTGTTTTTATCACAAAACTACGTAACTGAAAGTTAGAAATCAAAATATATAAAATTTGATAAATTAAAAGTATTACTCCCTCTGTCTCAAATTTATTGTCCACATTTCTATTTTAGGATGTCTCAAATTAATTGTCCACTTTTCTTTTTAAGTAAAAGAAATACTCCCTCCGTCTCAAAAACACACGGTTTAATAAAAGTGGGGCCATTTTAATTTTCAACCACCCAAATAGAATATTCCCCCACTATATTTTCTAGTTTTTACTTAAAAAGAAAAGTGGACAATTATTTTGAGACATCCCAAAATAGAAATATGGACAATAATTTTGAGACGGAAGTAGTATTCTTTTTGAGTGGATGAAAACAAAAGTGGTCTCACTTTTATTAAACTTTATAATTCTTGTCTCCTAANTTTTGAGTAAATGAAAAGAAAAGTGGTCTCACTTTTATTAAATTTTATAATTCTTGCATCCTGATAATAATTTTGAGTCGGAGAGAGTAACAGACAAAAATACGAATGAAGAAGAAGAAGAAAAACTGTTTTTTCCATTGTATAGACTATAGAGTGAATAAAAGCTGCTTAAAGGGGCACTAATCACTAGGGCTACCCCTAACAATTCTTACAAATCTCAGGAAAGATTGTTTTAAATTTAAAAGTACTGTACGAAATTGGTTTTGTATGTTAAAGAAAAACTGAAAAAGGTAATATGAGAAAGAAAATGTATTTATGTTTTTAATGATCAAGACAAAATAATTACGAGTAATCGGTTTCACCAAGATGGCAGTACTATTATTTTGCATTGCTCTTCCAGAGGACATTCTTGAGCATCCAACATTAACCAAAAAGTTAACAAAGAAACAAACAAAAAGTAAAAGCTCTGTTTTTTGTGCTGCTACTTCCAAACTCCTTTTACTTTAAATTAAAAATTAAGTACTGCTTTTGACTTGTCTCAGCCTTCCCAATTCAAAACTCCCCATTTTTAAACCTCATTTTCTCTACATTCTTTTTTCTTTTTTATATTCCTTACCTTTTTACATGCGTTCTACACAATTTTTGAAAAAAAAGGTGAGATTTTTAGCTTTTTCCTCTAACGGGTATAATTTATTTTTCTAGCTTTGATGGTTTATTTTGAATTTAGAGATAGGGTAGCAGCATTGTTGTTGTTTTTAATCTTAATTTTAAATGTATAGAATAAACAAAGTTATTAGGCTATCTTTATTCATAACCTCATCCAACCCAATCTTTCATTAAAATATTATTTTCTCACTCATCCACATATACAATCTATACATACAACCAATCTCAATTTTTTTTACCATTTATCAACAACCCAACCTAAATTATAATATTATTTATTTATATTTAAATCACTTAAAACCAAAAAGAATCAAGCTTGTAAAAATTAAAAACTCAGTAGAACCATAATCCAAATACTATAAATATTTAGTTAAAATTTATTAATAGCCAAATTAGGGGATTATAAATAAGGTGTCCTCCTAACCCTAAATTTCATTTAACCCCATTACACTAACACATCCGCAGTCATCAAAATACACATCACATACGCTCCAAATGAGTCTGTTATAATCTTCATCTCCAAAAAAAATGTATCAACATCACACGCAGCCACCAATCTCCAAGAGTTTTCTTTCACTTTACCCAAATCGAGGTCACATAAACACAAATCGAAACACATAAAAATCTTGCTGTTCTTGATCTCTATAATTCGCGGGTAGGTTAGACTCTAATTGTTGGTGGATTCAGAGTGTGACATGTGGCAAGATTGGCTTGAAGATTTGAAAATCACAAACCGACCGGATCGTGGCTTTCTCTTTCTTTATTTTGTATACTTTTAATATAATATTGAGTTTTTTTTGTCTTATACCCTCCGATCGGTTGGATAAGTTCACCGATAAACATAGTCTTAGTAATATAAAGTTTAGAATGCCTTTCAAAAAAATATATATATATATAAAGTTTAGAAATTGAAATGCACAAAAATTGAAAATGAGTTCATATATTAATAAAGTGCTAAAAACCTTGTTGCCAACTCAATCATAGAAACACGCTTACGTCAAAGCCAATGACTTGCGCACCATAACATGTCACTACACCTCATCGTGTGCCAAAGGTGTTGCAGTATAGCACACGCCAACACCTTGTTTTGCGCTAAACGTGAGTTTGTGAGGGAGCGAGTGTGTTTTGTGGAACCCAAAGAGGTGGTGTGGTATGATTGTGTGATACTGTGATGAAGGATATTGTTTTTCTTGTGTGATTTATAGTTATGTTAACGAAAAAATGGCAGTGTAAGACCCAAAAAAAAAAGGTAAATAAAATAAAAATTGTCACGTCACCATATTCCTTGCTCTAAGAGCTTTAGGTTTGGTCTTTGCCACAGCTAGCCACTCCAATGTGGCTTTCTCGCCACATCTCGCCCGGCGAGATGGCTCATCGTCCTTCGCCAAACACCACCTTGTCGCCTGGACGACGAAGGTAAAACTTGTACAGAGTAGCAGGTTTCTTTTCTTTTCTTTTTTTTTTTCCGATCTATAAATCAATTTGTGTTTTTGTGTGTGTGAATAAAATTTGTGTTTTTTTAATCTTGGGTGGAAATGTACTTTATAAAGTGGGTTGGATGTGGTCTTCGCAGCAGTATAAATAAATAGGTTACAATTTAAAGTTTTTTTTTTTTTTTTTTTTTTTTTTTTTTTTTTTTTTTTTTTTTTTTTTTTTTTTTTTTTTTTTTTTTTTTTTTGGTTTTTGGTTTTTTTATGTGTTAATTTGTATCTTTATTGTGTTTTGTATCTGTTAATTTGTAATTTTAATTGAATAAAATAAATTTTATTTTGGAAAATTGAATAAAAAAATAAAATAGAAAGCGGTGGGACCCAGAAAACCTTGTTGTGTTTAAATGTGATAAAGGGGTTGTAGAAGAGGTTGTGTTATGGTGATGTGGCACCCCGTGAGGCCCAAATGACAAGTCGTGGCTTGTCACCACACCTAAAGCTCTAAGGCTAGACGTAGTAATTTCTTCAACTTTTAGGGTTTCCCTATGTGGCACCACCACCACCTCAGTTGTCACTTTTACGATACACCCTATCAACTTTTTAGAAATTGTGCACCAAATTTGCACAATCTGGTAATGATTGTCATGATGCGGTGCAGTTAGGAGTTGTGTCTTAGTGGGATATATGTAAATAGTAAAACTGCAGTTATTACTAAGGGGGTAATTGTGGCAAGAAAATATGTTAATGTGACGATGACGTATTAGGCTCATGAGTTTATTTAATTTTTTGGTATAAGCTCGTCTCCATCTCGTTTGTCAAATGAACTCCAAAATAGAATTGAGTTCGTTAAAGCTCAACTTGTTTCGATCTTTTACCAAGAAAATCTGGAGTAGCTCACGAGCTCGCTAAAGTTCAACTTTTTTCAAGCTTTTACGGTACTAAACTACTAATCTCAAATGTCTCACGAGTGTCACCTTTGATATGTTTAATGACCATAAAACCTTCACAAAGATTTTTGACAAAATAAACCCAAGAAAAATAGTTAAGCTTATCCACATATAATTTAACAGGGATAAGGTTGGTAGAGGTTATGAACGGTAAGTAACTTATCAGAAAGAGACAAAGCGGGTCTAGTATTTGGGTCATGTCATGTCGAAGTGTTGTTGATGAAGAACATATTCATAACGAAAAAAATAGGGTTCGGTTGTGTTGATGGAAAGGGGGCGTGTTAACTAAAAGTTAGGGTTTAGGAAACAACTTTGTTAGAGTTTTTAGGAGATATGGATCTCTGGCTGTGATACCATGTTGGAGTGAATGATTAACTGATTGAATAATAGTCATAATAATAAAAAAAAAAAGGCAAATGATTAAAAAAAAAGTATCATACTTGCCACCATTTCCTCTTGTGGGTAGCAAACAAAAACTTTTGCTTTTGTGGGTACTTTTCTTTCAAATTCATCTTTTTTAAGGTATTTTGCGAAATTTTTGGACATTTTTGCCTCTCTTAGCTAATAGAAATTTTTTTTCCCCCGAAAGGCAAAAATGTCACATAGTACCCTAAAAAGGATGAATTTGGAAGAACAGTACCCACAAAAGCAAAAAATTTTGTTCGCTACCCACAAAAGAAAATAGTGGCAAGTATGATATTTTTTTTTTTTAGTCATTTGCCTAAAAAAAAATAGGCATAAACATTGGCTATACTTTCCATTAACTATACAACATGCTTAGATATAATAATACTCGCTAAGAACTAGCAACTCTCCAAAAGAGTATAATCATCCAAACCAAAGCCGAAAGTGATGCCATGTAATGCCATATCATCATTTTCTCTTTAACATTCCTATCACTCAAACACGTTAAAATCCCGCTAAGAACGAGCAACTCTCCAAAAGAGTATAATCATCCAAACCAAAGCCGAAAGTGATGCCATGTAATGCCATATCATCATTTTCTCTTTCACATTCCTATCACTCAAACACGTTAAAACCCCTCTTTAGGCACTCAATCAAAAACTTTACTTTTTGGAACTCACCGTACATAATTAAAACACAAGCTCAACACAAAATTAATTAAAAGAAACACAAAACCTCTTTTTGACGCAAACCAATTTCTTCACATTTCATATGGCGCCGAACGGAAAAGGTGGAGTGGTGCCGATTTGGCTCAAGCCAAATGATTTCCACCTAAGATTCGCGCCGGGCTCATGTGAGTATACCGGCCTCATGTGACTATACCTCTGCTGTTACATCAGTACAATAATATACGGAGTACTTTTTTTTTTTT
>LBNU01024648.1:86544-102085 GCA_014162995.1 Artemisia annua | reverse complement strand
TCTCATGTTATGTTAACGAAAAAGAAATATAATTAGAACATCAAGTTCTATCTTGATTCAATTTGTAGAATCAATAGCATAACCTCATGTTATGTTAGAAAAGAAAATAAAACCTCAAGTTTTATTACGATTCCCTCAAGAGAATCAAAGAACATAATTTCATGTTATTTATATTGAACTATATGAAAGCCATAAAAGAGCTTATATGATTTTGATTGGAGAAATGTGATGTTGTATTAAAATTTCCATATTATTTGAGGTTTACATAGAAAGTGCAATCTAAGCACATGTGGTCATAAACTAGAGTTTATGAGCCAGGATTATTTTATTGAGTGGCATGACCGGTTGGACCATCCCAGGTCAATGATGATGCGAATGTATAGAAGAACCATAAGTTTTTTCAAAGATAGATTTGATTGTTCTCAATGGAATGGAAGTTAATTGTTCATATATCACCACCATATTAATGTAAGGATTTAACCTTATAAGGTTTTGGAAAGAATATAAAGGGGATGTATGTAGGCCTATACATCTGCCATGTGGATCATTTTGAGTTTTAAAGTCGATGCATCGTCAAAATGAACATCAAGGACGCAACTTAAAGTTAGCGTTATTAATGACTCGGCTTATAAATGCGAGCATGATTTTCCATATAGTATCTTCGAAGATGGCGGTGAATACTTCCAAGTATTGGGCGATTATTGGAATAAGTGTTGAACATAAAAGTAGCCCATGTTCATACGCAAATTGTTTTTGTTGAAGCGTTCATAAAACGTCTTCAGTTGATTGCAAAGCCAATAATATTATGAGAACAAAACTTTTAGATTATGGGGCATGTTATATCATATAAATTAGCATCTTGCCAACAATTTATAATGACTCCTCCCCATTAGAATGGTTTTGGTCACAAACTATATGTTTCCCATATAAGAATTTTGTAAATGTGCGGTATATGTTTCTTGTAAATCCACCACAACGCACAATAATGGGATGTTGAAATGGATAATTCATTCAAGGGAGAGAATGAGCAGCAAGTTAGGATCTTGAGTTCTTGTATTAGTTCTTGTTTCCACCATGGTACCAGTCGTATTACCACTCATCAACAATGATTAATCACCCAAACAATGAATAATCACTAACCAATTGGGGTAATTCACACTGGTGCTGTTCCGGGTTACTCAATCCAACTGCTGCTTGCCAGCTTGTTCAAGATAAGAAAATTTAACGAGAATTTCGGCTTATCTTGTGGCCGTACAGTTGATTGACACTAACCAATATGTAAAACAGAACAGTGAAATCAGTGGTGGCTGATTTCTTGCCGGAATCTTGGTTTCTTGCCGGAATTGTGACCAGAGAAGATAACCGGAATTCAAGAATGTCAGTGTAACAAACTTGAATGTATTTGGCCAGGAAAGGGCTCTGGATACCAAATGATATGTACTACTAGAAATCTCAAGGAAATGAAGTAGTACTTTCAAGACAATAGGCAATTCCAGAAATTAGAAAAGAATCACGAATTGAAATGAAAAGGATTTGTTATTGATAGTTGTGAATTACAGAGAGAAGAATTGAATACAATTTTGATAGATGATTACAATTGAATACAAGTAGTGTTTTTATACAAATGATTTTGGTAAGTTTCACATGGGCGGTAAATTCAGTTAAGTTGTTGTTGTTTGACTTTGATGGTTTGACTTCTGATCTTTGACTTTCTAATTTGATCACATATCACATATACCTTTTTATTTTACCACTTTAATTTGCGTATCATTGCAACTAAGCTATCATTAAGAAGGTCTACTGGTTAGTGTTAATGTAGCATCTATTGGTAATGATGCTACTAATGTTGATGGAGGACACGCAAAAAATAATGAAAACATCCATAGTTCGTCCAATGCCCTCCTTCTTCAAAGATAACACCTGACATGGTTAAAGATAGAAAAAAAGAGTCGTAATCCATTTTCTAAGGTTAAGAATTTGGTTATTTCAAATAGTTATAGTGATGATGATGAAGTTCTTCAGGATTATAATGAAACCACAAGTTTTATGAATTTTAACGGTTCTAAAAGTAGTAGTGGTGTGGGCATAAAGTGCTTATTGGAGTAGTGGAAGGAATATCTATGACCAAAACACTTATAATTATGATGAGTTTGATGATTGTGATCTAACTGATGCACAACTGTTAATGCATATGACATTAGTATCCGTGGTCAGATTAGATATATTGTTCTTCTTTATTTTACTTGAGTATGACATGTTATTTCTTTATTTTGCATAAGTATGACATTAGTATCCTATAGGTGCTTTTAGTTTGTCTTTTTGGGTTGAGGTGTGGGTCTCATCCACATCTGTTGTTATTAAATTATTTTTTGGAATAATAATATTTTACCGGGGTAATTATTTAAAAAAAATAAAAAAAAAATAGAAAAAGTTGTGTAACTATTTCGTTGAGAAAATATTAATTTAATGTTTGATTTGAGAAACACATTAATCAATATTTCACTCAATCATGAACTAATTGAGATAAACTTATGAACCCACCCATCACAAATAGATCATATAAAAATATATGTATATAAAGTACTGCTTTTTTCTTTCTCTTTTTGAAGAATATATATTTTGCTGAAAGCTACAAGAGAGAGTGAGCCAGGTTGAGGGAATGAAAATGACTTGTCCTTCAAAGAAAGAATTTGATACTGAGAGGGTGGAGATAATTAGGTTCTGCACTCCCACAATGTTGGATTGCAAAAGATAATTAAATCGTAAATGATGTAATTTATGTTGATATATATCGTTAGTCACAACCCTAATACTTATATTCAAAGCTATATATTGACAAACAAGTTAATATATATCTCTAAGTTGCGATTGTTTCTCGTAACAACTTTTAAGGAATAAAAACTTCACACTTGGCCGTTGAGTGACCAATGGGAATGCGGGTTGGTCACTTTTGCCGGTTATCAATCTTTTATATAATAAAAGAATTAAATCATTTGAGAGTGTTTTTAAAATATCTTTTTATTGAAAAAAAAAAAATTAGACTAATAGTAAAACTCAATTTGACACGTCGGCGAAATCGAGTAATATGATTGGCCAATAAAAAGTCAAAATTGAATTGATTTTGTTCAAACTTTAATAAATTTGGTGAAGGATTTAATTGAGAAAAAAAAACACATAAAAATATAGGTGTCAAATTTATGAAAATAAAAACTTAAAAAAAGAGGGGGTAATTAATAAAACATTTGTGGTTGAATTTTAAATATATTATATGGAGTTAAGTATAAAATTATAAATCTCCATGTTTTTTATAACTTTAGATAATAAACAAATAACCCCTTACACTTTATACTCCTACACTTTATAATATGAACTTTGTTTACAATTACATGATTATTATTAATGGTTTGAGACTTCCACCCATTAAACTTACAAAATTTTATAAATGTACGAATTAGTTTTAATATACGTTAAATACTTTTAAAATAAATATTAGTTTTAAACTTTCATCTATTAAAATATTTTTTTACTATGTACGTTAAATATAAATAAAAACTCATGTTATCCTATTTAAAAGTTTTATCTATTAAATACAGTTAAATTTTTATTAACGGTAATATAAATATCAAATGTTAAGTACGAGTTACTGTGATATGAAAATAAATATACGCGATTGTACTCATAACAAATCATGCATGTAATTATTATTTAAAGTTTATATACGGATATCCGGAAATATATTTTTGAAAAACTTTACGAAGTATATTTTAACTTCATCAACGCTCATTATTTGCTACTAAACTCACACATTTTGTACAACATGATATCAATAGTTATAGTTAAACAACAACATCAACCTCAACATTAACATCTATGTCAGCTAAACAAAGTTAAATCTTTCATCTAGGGGTTAGCAAAACCGCCCGAGTCCCGACAACCGACTCGATCCCGACATAAACCGATAGTCCCGAAACCGAATAATAGCTTCTCGGGTAGGGAGTCCGGATGAATTTTTAGCTTTTTTGGGATTCGGGACGAGCCAAAAACCGACAAAATACAAGCAAAAACCGACTACTTTCTGGACGGGCCAAGAAACCGATTACTTTCGAGTTCGTATTCGGTTTACGATTTAGGTGACTTTCGGGATCAGGATAAGTCGGGTCGGGTTGAGATCCGGCCCGATGTTCAGCCCTACTTTCATCCAATAAAAATTTTACAAAATATTAATTGATTGCATACTTATTAGTTGAATTTATATCACAATTTTTCATGGGTAAATTTTTATATGTCTATATAGTAAATAAAAATTTTAAAATAAATTTGATTTATGTGTAAACCCATTTGATCAAAGAACCTTTGACCTAATAACATTATAATAAGACACGCTCAAAAATTCAATACAAGGTTGATGTCACGGTAATATTCACAATTTCTGCTAACTATTTTTCTTACTTTCGCACATGTTGATGCTTTAACTTTTTAAAATATACATATAATTTTCTGTTTTAAACGATAATACTATATAATTAATTCTTCTAGAAAAACCCAGTGCATGCACGGGTATTATAACTAGTGTTTTATAAGAAATTACTGGATTTTTACGAACAAGTGGTTTTAATTTTCATCAAGTGTAAATGTTTTAATCTTTAAACGACTGTCACATTTTATTGCATTAGCGTTTTACGATATGCATGAATTAGTTAAAAAAAAAACACTCAATTTATAAAGATTTGTATGAAAAAATGTAGATCGACTTGCTCTAATGAAACTGGCATATATACTCATATTTACACTAAAAAAAAGTCGTATTCTACAAGTTTATGTTTACATGCCTTACAGAGATATTGTATGATTTACCGGGTCTTTTGACCTTTTACCAAAAAAAAAAAAAAAAGATGTTGTATGATGTATTAAACATGAACACAATTACAAACGTATAAAAACATGATTTTATCTACAGTTATAAGTATGTAAAAATCTTGAAGTGATTAATGCATGTTTTATATTAGTAAGGAGTTTGTACACGCTTCTAGGTGTGAAGAGTATTTTAGGTGATTTGTCAACATAAACTTTTGGCAATATGATTTTTATACAATTGTAGGTGTAGATATATTTAGTGGGTTTTGCTAACAACAACCCTATGGGTTGTGGTTAAGCATTTCTTAATTAAAAAATTAACATTAAATGAACACTAAACATATTTGGTTTAACATCACATTTCATGTTAAAACAAATAAATGTGTATAATTATGGAATATATTAAGAATATTTAACCACATCCCATAAAGTTGTTGTTAGCAAAGCCCATATTTATATTATTTTTCCACGCTTATACATGTGTCCTCCTAGCTCTAGCTATCCAAGTCCCATATTCAGTTGAATCAGATCTAGCAGCGCTCACTACTGAGGCGAAAGAAAGGAGCAAGATACGGCCGCCGGAAATTCTCGTGCAGGAACAAGCGTAGGCCTGTAGCGCGCCCTTCAACCAGGAAGAAGTGCTTTTCTTGGCGAAGCGAGGAAGCACAGTTGCACGCCTCTCCATAGCCCCTCTATACTCTAGAGGCTATTAGTACCAAACTTCCAGCTTGCTGCACATTAGACTTTATTTTTTCCTCACTTCTTCATTTGAATATTTTTATTTTTTTATTTTTTTATTTTTTTTATATATATATTTTTTTTGAACAGCAACCAATATTATAACCAAATACAAAACAAAGGAACCCATACTCCGAAACAATAAACACCTTCATGTGAATATTTAACTATTTTGTTTACATTTGCAAACCTTGAGATATTAATCCTGCAAAATTTGTCCACACATTAGAGAATGGTGGACTTTAATATTTTAAACATGTAAAAATGTGAATTTTTTAGCTGAAAAATGTGTAAAATTTGAGTTATTTGTTGTAGTGTTATTTTTGTTATGGCAACTAAAATAGTTGTACCGAATCTTTGTTTTTTGGTTAAAGTCTAAACATGTTGGCCCTTCAGGAACTGCAAGTTAGCATTCTTTTGTGGAATCTTTTTATAATTAGTTGATGTAACACTACAACCTGAGCATATGTATATGTACGTACTTTATGTTATTTTGTTCGGATTCAAAGGGCAGATCACATGGTGGCCGGCCTGTTTTGTTCCCCTATCAAGTCATGCATGAGGGACCATTGAGGTTTGAGGTTACATAAACCTTGGATATTATTCGTTTTAGTCATTATTGTTTCAGACAATTTCACTTGGGGTGTATTGTAGATCCCCGGACGCAATATTAGACTAGTAGGCAAGGTGGTGGTGGTTTAACCAATTGGCCCCACCTCATGCATGATAGCCCTTGCCCTCCACCATTTGCTTCACCAAAAACATACAAATCAATGCAACAATTGGTGGTCTGATCACCAAATGAAAAAGAAAAAAAAACGGGCCCCATTTTTTATGTTTTATTTTGTGTGTGAGTGTGTGTGGGGTATTTAGTGGGGTATATTTGTATAAAGTGGGTATTTGATAAAAGGTGAAGTTAGAGGTGACCTTGACTGCTAAATGGTGAAGTGAGGTGAAGGGAAGTGAGAGAAGAGAGAAAGCTGAGGTGGCGCTGAGGTGTCAGGTGAAAAAACCCTCCCCTTGCCTACCAGCCTTATACATAACCCTACAACCAATATGTTTAATGTACTTGTTGTATATATATTGTCAGAACGGTGGACTAGAAAAGACACTCCGCTAATACAGTAGCAGCAAAATGAGATAGATAAAAAGGAACAAGAAAAATACTAAAAGCAACATATATAACAGTGGGTGACAAAATCATGAATGCATATTTTGGTTTATATACGATGCCAAAGTTGCACATATGATAAAAGCAGAATAATGTTCGAATAAAATTTAGTTCCAGACATGTCAGTGCTTGAAATGATACGGTAGTTGAAATTCTAAATATGAGACAACTTAAAATTTATCACTTTTATTTGGGAATATATGCTATCGGATTGATAAAAGTCTTATATATTTATGCCTTTGGAAATTGGAAAAAAATTACGCATTTCTAGTTTTTGTTTCTAATAAAAAATTAAAAACATATGTTGGAAAACATAAATCTTACGCAACAAAATATGGCTTTCCTATCGAGGGCCGTTTTTATGCATGCGTATATGCAACTAGTTTGTTTACTTACTTTGTACATATCCCACACATCTTGATTATAACTTTTGTTCTTTTTCTTTCTTTAGTCATTTAAATCCATCATTTTGTATACCTCATCATTTCTCTACCGTTTTTTTTTTCAAGAATACCAATTAAATGCATACATGTAGAACACACGTACGTACACACTTTTTGATTTTTGAGCTTCATCTTTTTGTTAGCAAAAGATCACTACTTTACCATTCATGAGGGGTGTTTGTTTAAGCTTATACGCGGGCCTATCAGCTTACTTGATTTCGGGTTATATATTATAAACTTTAATTTTCTGACTTATTTTGATACTTACGAGTTTGTATAACTATATCATATCATACTCTTTTCGTCTCAAATTATAAGTCCACTTCCAATTTGCACAATGTTTAAGAATTCCCACAAATTCTCTTTTGTTTGGTTAAAATATAAAAATGGTCAAGTATTTTGGGACAATTAAAATATAATTTGAGACGAAGGGAGTAATAAATTAATATAAGCCTACAAATCTCAAAATAAGCTGCAAAATTCAAGCTTATATAAATTTTAGCCGAAAAATAAATAAGCTTATAAGCCACATATAAGTTTAAACAAACACCTCTAACTTTAACCAAAAACAAAATTGACTATAAATATACAACGAACCGGCCCATTAAACACATTTTTAGCAAGAATTGAAAGCATGAATTAGAAAGTCAGTATTTCAAAGAAAATGATTTATATTATTAAAACATCTAAAACCATTAAGTCTGTGCATGCACAACCAAGGTGTTCGAGTTATTATTTTATATTGTTCCAATCTGGCTTACTTCTTTTGTATTCGCTTCATCTCATAATAAGTGCTAACTTAATATTGCACAAACTTTTAAGAAATCTCACAAATTAACAACACTTTATCAACTAAAGTCTATTTTTAGGAGTTTAAATATAAAATTGACACTTATTTTGAGATATTCAATAATAACAATTTGAACATTTAACATGAGATGAAGACAGTAATAATTAATTTCATGCTATTATTTTAGTTTTTTTAAAAGCAAATCAACTTGAATACTAATTAATAAAAAAAAAGGTTAAGGTAAAAAACATCTAATAATGAAAAAACATAACACATATATTTGCTTTCCTTTACTAGTTTATAATAAAATATTTTGTTAAAAGACATCAGTAATAAAATTACACATAGATGCTTTATGACTTAATTCTCGCGCTACACCCACCTACTAAAAGAGGACTACACCCACCTCATTGACTTCCTTCACAACTCACGGGACGACTTTCATTTTGTAGTTGCACATCAAATTTCACCTTCACGGAAGAGTTATGGAAGTTTGCTCATTTGGGAAAGAAAAATTAAAAGAAAAAGTGAATGCGCAACATATTCATCAAAATGTGTCATACGTGTTAATGCAAACTGAGATCATACAACCCTTAAACATGACTCATTTTACAATCTTATGTTGCACGGTAAGAAATCTCGTAAGTTACTCGGTTTATCTATTTTACCCATATAGTGGTATTATTAGGAACCTGAACATCTTGACTAATATAATGATATACGGAGTAGTATCTTAAAATGCTAGGTGTAAAAGGTTAATATCCGGTAATTTAAATCGACTCACAATCGGCTGTCTTTTCATAACGTAAAGACATATCATTTAGCATTTGTGGTTATGGGCGTGCAAAAAATTGATAATCCTGGACTTTATGCTTGTTAGGTAGGGGGAAAAAAAGGTTCTTTTAGTTATTTTTTTACGTTTAATAAGAAAAATTAACTTATATATAACCTTAAAGCTCAAGAATAATATATTATTGGCTTTTTTTTTCCCAATTGGTCAAATTAAAGGTTTAGTTTAAATAGTAGAGACAAATGTTTATTTTAAGAGGGTGTTTGCTTGTTTTAAAAAAAAAAGGAGAGTTATATTAAATACCAAACTTTTATTCCATATCAAGGGACTCATCCCCACCATCCATCTAAAAAGAAATCAATGGTTGAGATTAAAGCATTTTAATATTTCACCCATTTTTTATAATTTAATTATCTCTTAAACCGTTAATCGTTAAGCGAAAATAATTACATCATCGCGACGAGCATTTAATTATCTTTCTATAGACGGGCACTTTGATACACTTTCGAGAAAAAAAAAAAAAAAAATCATTTTTTTCACGTTTTTTTTTCGTGGCCGAAAAAAATCATATATGATATATCATATGTGATTTTTTCGGGCACGAAAAAAAAAATTGTTGAAAATATATCAAAGTGCCTATCTATAGAAAGATAATTAAATGTTCGTCGTAACGGTATATTTTTTTTCGCTTAACGATTAACGGTTTGAAAGATATTAATATTTGAAAAAAAATGATGAAAGTGGGTTTTTTAAATTGTTGTGATTAATCTCATCCATTATATAAAATAAAGATGGAGAGAAGATGGAGGGTGTAATAAAAAAAAAGTTTAATCCTTATCTTAAATCAAAAAGAAATCAACAAAATGAAAATTTGCAATATCCTAATTAACTTTACGTTATTCAAGTATTCAAACTTATTTTACATTCGAATATAAATATTATTTTCCATATATCCTCTGTTTTGCTTCTTATTTTCCCCTTCTATAAATAACACTTGAAGAGCATGTTCACAACCACTTCACATAACCGGTTTTCTATCTAATATTTGCTAATGGAAGTTCAAGCAAATTCTTCAACATCTCCATCATCATCGTCTCAACTTTCACCATGGCATTCACCAGTACCATACCTCTTTGGAGGCCTGGCAGCAATGTTGGTTCTCATTTTGTTCGCTCTCTTGATTCTCGCATGCTCTTACTTTAAGTTCTCCATTGAAATGGACAGCCTTGAGGATGTTGAAAGAGACCTTGAGTCCAATAACGGCAACTTAAGTTCCAAAATGGAACTTTACAAGATACCACCTGTTTTTGAAGAGAAGTATGTTGTAATCATGGCTGGACAAGCCAAACCGACGTTTCTAGCAACACCTGTTTCTAGCAGAACAACGTCGTGTTGTAGCAGTAGTTGTGGGAGCAATTCAATGGGGAACGATAAGTCGTCCGATTAGGGGCTGATGTAGATGATTAAAGAGAAATCTTCCTAAAGTGCTAGTTATGTTTTATATCCGGAAATGTACATAACTTTTTTTGGGTTATTAGATCGAAAGCTATATTTGATGACCCTTAATTTATTAGAGTTTACATAATAGTGTTATAATTACTGGCTCTAAAATTACTCAAACAAATTCAAAATCCTTTCTTATCACTCATCAATATATGAATATAATATCCAAATTGAGACAATTACTGCTATGTTTTGAGAAACATTTAAACGATAAAAGCGCTAGGTACGGTTGGTGCCGTGTGGTGGTGTCATGGGTAAAAGTAGTGTCACCTCATTACTTTTTGTCCATGGCATCAAAACATCCCTCCCTGGTACAAAAGTAGTGTCATGGAGTAAAAGTGGTACCATGGGTCCATATATACCCCATTAAAAAAAAAAAAAAAAANATGATTGCATTCATTTTGTGACCAAATTTCGAGATTCACATAAGAGAAGCGAACAAGATTTGGGGGCGGCGGTTATTTTAGAGAGAGAGATAGAATAGGTTAAGTGTGAGTCTGTGAGATACTATGCAGTGATGATAGAGGAGAGTTTAAAAAGATTCGACTAAAATTATTTTTGAAAAGACTAGAATACCCTTTTACTTTTTATCAGATGTTCCCCTCTTTTTATTTAATTACAAAAGTGCCACAATCATTTTTAACCATTGATCAACTAATCCAATGGTTAAAAAGGAGTTCTCGCAGTTCTCGCACTTAACAGGGTTATGAAAATAAAGTTACACTATATATATATATATATATATATATATATATATATATATATATATATATATATATATATATATATATATATATATATATATATATATATATATTTTATAAGACGTGGTGACTTATACATCGGTTTCAAGATAGGGAAAAAAAATATAATAAGAAAAATAAAAATAAAAAAGAACGTTGTTGATCGGTTTCTTTAGTTTGGAATCGATCATTATGCCACTTTTCGTAACTAATCATAGAGGTGCAAATATACCGGTTTTAACCGGTTTTCGGTTTTCCCAAAACCGGTTTTAGAAAAACCGGTTTTTCTAAAAACCGGTTTTAGAAAAACCGGTTTTTCTAAAAACCGGTTTTGGTTCGGTTCGGTTTTTTCAGAGTCGGTTTTTTTCGGTTAAAAATGTTCGGAACGGTTTTTTTCGGTTATAAATTTTCGGAATCGGTTTTTTTCGATTTTTTACCGGTTCATTTTTTTCGGTTATAAATGTTCGGATTCGGATTTTTTTTCGGTTATTTACCGGGTTCGTTTTTTTTCGAAATTTTATTAAAAACTTCGAACGTTTATTTAATAAACTTGTTAATTATCAAAAATATAATTAAACAATATTCTCATAAAGGTTTGTAAATATGTAGGTGTTTAGTAAATATGTAATTGTTTTGTAAATGAAAATATATTAAACGTAGGATTGACATTACTTGAAACGACGTACAATTATTTTACAACTACGATTAAAACATTAAACTAAGAAAAGGAAATTAAAACCATTTAATCGTTTGAAATTTAGCCGCTCTTGTAATATCCCGCTCAGTAGTTCTGTATATTTTTTGAATTTGAATTTTAAAAGTTTAACCGCCCATGTAATATCCCGCTCAATCTTGAAATTTAAATTTCTAAACACCCCTATATAAAGCATCACATGACATACTAGTTTGCACACACTTCACTTTCTAAACAAGTTTACAATGGCTAATCGTTGGTCAGTTGAAGAAGAAAACTTGTTAGCCGACATGTGGCTTACCGTTCATGAATTTCATAGTGAATCCCCTTTTTGGAATATGGTTACAGAAAGGTTCAACAACCTATCTGACGGTCCTTTCCGTAACAAACATATGATAACGAGTAAGTGGGCAAGAATGAATTGTGAATGTCAAAAATTCAATGATATTTACTTGAGCGTGCAGCATAATGACGAGTTCAATGATCGTCTTCACACTGCAATGAACATTTTCAGAGAACGCTTTGGTGGGCACGCTTTGGTTCATTGTGAGCTTTGGTGGGCACGGCTTTGGTGGGCACGTTTCGTTTGTATTTGTATTCTCCCGCCCTTGAATTTGAATTGAATTTAAAATACTATCCCGCCCTTCAAGTTGAATTTGAATTCAAAATACTATCTCGCCTTCTGTTTGAATTTTGAATTTAAAATGTATCCCGCTTTCAATAAACCCTATTTGTTATTATTTTTATTTCTCGGTAAAACATTCAAACGCACCCTATTTGTTATTTTTCCGAAAATCTTTTATTATATCCGAATATTGTTATAAAATTTTTTACATTTATTTATTTATTTATAGTATACCGGGAAAATTATATTTTATAAGGGCCCGTGGGTGTATTTAAAAAAAAAAAAAAAAAAAAAAAAAAAAAAAAAAACCGGTTTAAACCGGTTTTTTAAAAAAACCGGATAAAACCGGTTACATAATCGGAAAAAACCGGTATTTGGAAAAAATCGAAAACTGGTCTAACCGGTTCGGTTTTTTTAAAAACCGGTTTTTAAAAAACCGGTTGCGGTTTTTTTTTCGGTTTTAAAAAAAAACCGGTTTGTATTTGCACCTCTAGACGAGTGGATATATTGTGCTTATTTGTGATCAATAAAACGACAGTAGTAAAATGGATGCATTAGATATATCAAACATATACTCTATTGTTGTTATTTGAGATTTACGTTACTGATGTTCAATTGGTTTTTAGAAAGATTGTCCCAATTTATATCTTAATATTAGCTTAAATAAACTCTCGGATTAGTTCTAAACGTTTAGCTTATTGGGTAAACATGGGGCAACTGAAACGGGCTGCTATTTTGGGCCTTAAGTCTACGTGTCTATCTTTTCTCGACCCCGTCCTTATATGCTAAATACAAATTATATTCACTAGAAACTAGAAAGCGTGTTTTACTTTAGTCACGTTCTTCTTTAAAAAGAAGTAGACGAAAGTCAATGAAAATATACCACATAACTCGGTAACATAAGAAATAAAATTCAAATATTTAACATCTTATTATTATGGCTAACCGTAAAAATATAACATCAAATGTCATCGTCTATAGTTATCCTTTTTCAGTTCGAAAAGTATTATAGATTAATTTTGATCTTTTTGAAAATGATAAATGTTTGTTAAACGTCATTTTTTGTGAAGTTTTAGTTTTGAAAGTATTAGAATGTAAACGGTAAACAAAAACACTAGTAGACGAGACAACGAGACCTGATTGATAAATTGCCAAATATAAGAGTGTGACAATATCCCGAATAGAAATGAGAAACCTTTGTCGGTTCTCTGTAGTACAGTTATCATTGATTCATTGTACTAGGGGGAAAAAAAATATGCTATCATAGGAGATATATAGTACTACAATTCTATAAATACACCAATATTCTTGACAATAAAAGTTTACATAATCTGCTAAGAAAATATGATAAGTAAAGTCAAAAGGTAGGCTAAATATTATTAACTAGTAAAATTTAAACGTGCAAAATTAGTAGGATAATATAAACTTGTACGAAGAATAAGAAAATTATTGAGATGATTCCAAAACACCCTAGATCTTCTCGTTATGATGCTAGATTTGATAGAAGCTTTAACCACCTTAGTTAATTTTGGTTTTTTGTTTTTTTTGAAAGGCAAAATTTATTTTGGTTTTTGTTATCTCTACTGGTTACAAAAACACCCTAGATCTTCTCGTTACGATGCTAGATTTGATAGAAGCTTTAACCACCTTAGTTTATTTTGGTTTTGTTATCTCTACTAGTTACAAAAAATTATAATTATACTTAAAACTCTCTAAGAAAAGTATAATTACTAATACTCTCTCGATCTCAATTAGTATTATATAGTCATATGTTTTGCACAATCTCATGTATCTCATTTAGTGGTATTTATTGATATGACATATTCCGAGGTTAAATTTCAAAGTCAACACCTTGTGCACAATCTCATTTTATGATGTTATTTCGGCATTATAAAGATCGTAAAATTTAAATTTTGGTCCTTTTAATTTTATAACAACGTTTTAAATTGTAATGCGTAACAACTTTTTATGAATGTTGTTTATCATTAAAAAAAGTATTTTGTTTATATTTAATGACAATATAATTCTTTTTAAAAAATCATCCACACACTCTACTATATAACACACGTTTGTGTGAGTTAATGAGTTGATTGATAAAAATGAGTGAGCCAAAAATTGTTGATCCTGTGTTTCATTTCAGTTTCACTAAATATATTTATGGGTTTTTTTATACGTTTTAAAATTTTTTTTTGAGTTTAATTATCTTACAAATTTTTCAATTACACTTTGACTATTTTACGTTATGCATACACGTTCTATCACAATAACAATTTGGGTTCTTTTTAACCCCTGCTTTAATGAATTTTATTTTTTTTTAAAATAAAAAATAACTCACATATTTCATGCCTTATATGACTAGGTGAACAGCCATTTCATCACAAAGAAAGGCAACCCTTAGAGTATATGAATGAAAAACATGTGCTTTCGAGTGTGTTTTTGTTAAGATTTCATGTTCTGATCACATTATAAGTGCAAAATTGAAGTTGGCATCTTGTTGTTTTCTCGGTCGTTGTCACTTCAGCGTTATCCGATAATATCTAATTTGGTAAAGTTACATGATATGTTCGATCAAGGAATGAGGATTGGCCGAATAATAACCAAGATCTAGGATTGGAGTACATTTTATGCATAGTTTAGGATCAAATTCGACCTCAAAAACTGATTTTAAATAAATCGTTTTCGAACTTCTTGGGTGAATTTGTTGTTTGTAGAGTTTTAGAAAGTATCTAGGAAGTCCAAACAGATACATTTTGATGTTTAAAATAGACGTTTTATAAAAATAGCATGCTAAATGGGTTAAATCCGTTGTCAATATTTGAACTAATTACGTAACTTATTTGTCTCACAAGACATATTCTGACGTTAAATAGTGCTTTTGGGTCGTCTTTCCAATAATAGCAATTTGAATGAACCGTATATGCTAAGTCATGATTGATGTAGAATGATAAAATCAAGATTGGAAACATAGCCCATGATCCTTGACTTTTTATTTTGTGTCTTAGAGGATGCACCCAACATGGAACCCCACATTTCAAAAGAGTAATTTCATGATAAAAACGAGTAATATACATACATTAAAAAACTACAAGGGCACAAGGTAAAAATAATAGTAATATACAGTATATTGGAAAGGCATAACTAAAAGAGAGTAAAAACATACCAACATGTATTGTCTGTCTTAATAAAAGTT
>LBNU01024648.1:54418-68383 GCA_014162995.1 Artemisia annua | reverse complement strand
CCCATTACTCCATTACACTAGTACTTTACCCATGAGTCCCAATCGTCCCAAAACAATATGTACAAGGATATGACTTGACTTAGCAACCATGTAATTGACTAGATAATTAACTAAGGGTTTAACAAATGTTTTCACAATAATGCACCAAAGGTGGGTGCATACAAGGTAGGCTAAGGCGATTTGGGTGTACATTTAGTGGGGTGTAACAAATTCTCACTTTGAGTAAGATGCTCAAAGATTGAAACGAAAGGATAGGCTCGGAGGGGTGTACTAGGGGTGTCGTGTACCAAAAATGGATACAACGCAAAGGGTGTGGGAGAATTACTTGACCAATGAAGTCAATGTAATTATAACAAAAATACGGGTGTAAAACAATGGGTTAATCATAATGTCTCTTATCATGTAGTGAATCTTAACTACACGAATGTAGTCTCACTTGTGGATTTGAGATGGTCCTAATGCAAGTTCTAGAATCTAAATGCTACCGGTACTCACATCATAGCACCAAAGATGGGTGCTTTTCCTACCAATTCTAGGGGCGAACCTCACATATTTGGGGTGGAAAATTTTTTAGTGGTACGGTTTTGTGCTAGTCATACAATTTCCTATCCATGAGACGCTCATTAAGATCAAGGTTTCACTTCTAAATGTTGTAAAAAATATTAAATTGGCGCTAAAATTGCCCTAACAAATATTTCTCTTGGTTTTATTACAATTTACTATCAAACAAAGCAAAACATCAAGCGTAAGTGTATTCTCAACGGTGCCTTCATTTACCCCCTTACACTTAAACCGAACATTGTCCCCAATGTTCAAATAGAAGATGTAAAAGTAAATAAAATAAAAGAATGAAATCATATACTCCCCTGAATCGTTTGATGTGGATAGTGAGGTAACATGGTTAGATCTTCTTCCGAGAAAGACGAACGCTCAAAGCTTCCCTTCCAAAATAATAAACGTCTTCTTGTCCAAAATAACCTGTTAACCTGAAAAAGATAAAGGCCAACCTCGCATAAAATCGGCGGTAAAATCTATATAATAGGATATAATGCTTGTGGAATGAATATTTTTGCAGAATTCCTGGAGATTATAAGTTAAAGAATTAACAAAACTTTTTAGGTTTCCGGAAGAAATACAAAACTTTCAAAAATTGCAGAAAAATTTAACCTGACGCCGTCAGGTGTTATGCCTGATGCCGTCAGAATGATCTGACAGAATTCTCATATTAAGTTTCCGGAAAAAATTCTGGAAAAACTAGATCTTACTTCCTGGAATTCCTGCAAAAATTCATTATGACTCGATACAAGCATTTGACTCAAACAAATACTAATATGTATGTTAATTTACATTGTTATGATTCATGTTCATTTGTTCTTTATAAACCGATTTAGATTTCCCTTACATTTAGCTTTTGCGAAATACCTTTATATGTAGTTAAGACGAAGTTAAAAACAAAATAAAGCATTTTCACAATTTAGTTTGAAGCATGAATCAATAACAAGAAATATAACTTACATACGGAAACAAATAAAATCAAACAAACAAACACAAAGCATGGGTTGCCTCCCAAGAAGCGTTTTTCTTTATTAACGAGTCTTGTAGCTAGACTCAAAGTCACTGTACATTACGTGACTTCATCGTTGGTCACGTTTTCTAAGTCATCCTCTTTTCCCCTATCAGAATTGCTATCATAGTGGAGGTATTTTGGGTCTTCCGAATCAAAAGGATCTTCTCTATATCTATAACTCAGTCTTCTAACATCCTTAAAGAATCCGCATGATAAATCAGAAGTGTTGTTACATCCTCTCCTCACATCTTCATCACATAGCACGACTTGAGAGCCCAGACTATCGAGTCCTCCATGATCAATTCCCTTAAAGTCTCTCATCTTATATGGAGTTTGGTAGGAGACTTTTCTAACCCCGTCGGTGAAAGTCATGATCCCATTAGGCTCGTCTCCAAATTTGTGACTTCGTAGAAGGGTGTCCCAAAAACAATTTGTGACAACCTGGGATCAATGTATTTTTCTATATTCTCAACAATTGTGACGCTCATAGTGAATGTCATGTTGCCTACAAACACCTGTACACCTTTGTCGATACCTACAACATCTTCTCCCTTGTAGATCATTCATCTCTTAAAAATATTATTATAATGAAACAAGGACATCACATTTTTATGCAAACGTGTGTTGATGTAAACATTATGAAAGTGTTTGCGGCCGATCATACAGGGTATTTTGAGGTTAGTAGAATCGCCTCGCTTTATCCTACCAGGCCTCCTGCCTTGCAACCCCCATGTGTTGCGAATTTCCGACGATTGATATTCATAAACCTTCTCATTACTATCACGAAAGATTACCGTCCTAACACCATCCGTAAACAATGCACTTCTATCATCCTTATCAAGTTTCACTTCGGTTGCCTTGACGAATGGTTCCCCTAGAACGAGGCTAGTTAAGGATGGACTGATTATCGCGCTTATGTCATTGAATATGGTTAGGTCGGTGTTAAAAGAGAACTTCCCAATTACAATCGGCACCTTTCCAATTGTCCTAATGACATTAGACCCCTCGTACGTGACTTGTTCGTTGAAGATTTCGTTATATAGAGAAAGGGATATAGCATTAGTTGGGGAACTGGGATTTATGTAAGTGTCTCTTATCAACTTCCCTTTAGCAGTGCAGGATATTCTGAAAACATCGGAGTCACTCTCTTCTTTTTGTCCGATGTGTAATCCTGTGGTACTCCTCTCAAGTTCCTCTAAAAGGGGGTCATCGCTTGATTCAGAGGATTTCTGGAGCTCTTCGGATTCTTCCTCCGAATCTTCCTTATCGCTTGTCCCTCTCGTGGTGGAGTTTGCTAACGGTTCCGAGGGGTTGTCGGGTTTCTTGATTCTACCCTCCTCATTACTGATTGATTGTCGGTCTTCATCTGGTTTGGGTAAAGGCATTTTGGTAATGGTGTTTACGAAGTGGGTTGGTGCGGTTGAGGGGGAAGGTTTCGTAACTTCTCTCTTGTCCGGTGACATGTGCTTGAAGAGTTTGCTGGGGCTCTTAATTTTCACTGGTGAGGTTGGAGGGCTGAGGACGGTAGTAGACTTGACTTCCTCGACTCGTGTTATTTCACCAACAAGGCGACCTTTTATCATGTCAACCAGGTTACCAACCTTGTTATTCATGTCGTCTTGCTGTTGCCTGAATTGAATTTCGAGTTTCATGAGTCTCATCTCTTGTGATAGGATAAATTTCCGTAGGATCTCCTCAGGTTCCTGCTCGGGTGTACTTAGAGGAGGATGGTGCTCAGACCACGTAAGCGGAGGGGAGTCATTGAGTGACACACTGCGAGTCTGTCCCCAACTGAAATTCGGTTTATCTTTCCATGCCTCATAATACCCGTTTGGTTTCTTAGGTTCTTGGTTGACAATGGACCACTTCTCCCTCGTCTTGTTGATGCGAGAGGAGGCGAATTCCTTGAAGGCTTCTTTGGGAAGTTCCATGCAGTTATGAGTGTCGTGGGGACCACTACATAATCCGCATGAAGAAGTGATTTTGTTCACTTGGCTTGAAGGTTTAGGAGCTTCGTAGGATTTCATGAGAAACTTGACCTGGTCCTCAAGTTCTATGATCCTACGGTCGGAAGTGCTTGAATTATTCGAAGGCAAAGATATTGCCTTGACCGTTTTATTCAAATCACGGGGATCATTCCAACTTTCGTTGTCATATAGAGCAAGATCTTCTAGGAGATCCCATGATTGTTCCGCACTTAGATCACGTAGCTTGCCACCGGCCGCTTGGTCAATGGTTTGCCTCGTGTGGAGATTGATGTGGTCATAGAAGATTTGGACTTGGAGCCAAAGGTCTATGCCATGATGAGGGACTTTTTGGAGTAAGTCCTTGAATCGAGTCCATGCCTCGTAGAGGGTTTCGCCTTGGCGTTGTTGGAACGCCAAGATATCATTCCTTAGCTTGGTAGTTCTCCCCGGTGGGAAAAATTGAGCAAGGAAACGAGTTGTGAGATCGTCCCAAGAGGTGATGGATCCTGCGGGAAGTCGCTCAAGCCATTGACTAGCTTGGTCCCGTAGAGAGAATTGGAAGAGACGCAATCGGGTCGTCTCTCGAGTTGCAACATCAAGGTCTATGGAATCTACGATTTTGAGGAAATCCTTGAGATGTTGGTTTGGATCTTCGGAACGAAGTCCATGGAATGCGCATCCGCTTTGCACCAACCGGATGGTGTCGGATCGCAAGGGAGTGACATTGGCTCCTTGAGTGAGCTCAATGGTGTTTCGATAGCCAAGGTGGCTAGGTCGGGAATACTCTCCTAAGGTGCGGGGTCTAGGAGGTTGGTTTGGTTGTGGTGGGTGGTTTGGTTGAATTAGGTTGTTGGGATCAAGGATGTTACCACCTTCCATGATGGCGGATGGTAAAGGTTACGAACAAAAACACGAAGAAATAAGATAGACTAAAGAAATCCTAGAAAAATAAAATAAAAATCTCACTAGAAAGGAATCTAGTGAGTAGACCTAATAAAATAAAAATTCTACCTAAACAATAACTATTCCCCGGCAGCGGCGCCAAAAACTTGATGCGTGGTTTTGTGACCTTACAACATGTTTTACCTCTCGAGTGATCTCAAGAGGCTTACAACCCCACCAGGCAGTGTACCTGACCGATGTAGTATAGGATAGTGGTAAGTACGGGGGATTGATCGTTCTCTCACAGGGAATAGTGTTCGTTAGGACAGAAAAACTACTCTAATAGGTCTAACGGTGAAGGAAGATTCTTTTTGTATTTTTACATTTTTAAGAAAGCAAGTAAAATCTCGGTTTTGAAGGAGTGGGCGGAATTAGTTGCTAGTCAACTAACCCAAGATAACTACTATTGCAAATGAAAGTAAAATAACTAAACTATTTGGTTGTGAAAACAATATGGAGAAAAGTGTGTTTACTTAGACTTCATTACTCCCTAACTATCTTTTACCGGTTAATTGATATGTATGTTACTTGTGTGGATGAAGGGTGTATTCCTAATAACTCATGGAGTGGCATACATATCTCTCCAATTCTATGAGCTCTTATCTCCTCCTATGCCATGCACGGCACAACCATAGGGATTGTAAACAGTGGCTCATGCGTTAAATACTACCTTAATAGCCTAGTATGCCTTGCCTACATGTTTCCCAAGACGTTCAAGCACGTTACCATAAAGGAGGTTGGCCAGTTTTCTTGACCCTAACATTGATGGAACAATCATCCCAACAAACAACAACACATCAATTAACCAATAATTAATAGTTAGGTTTCATTAGATCTAAGCAAACACAAGAGAATTTAGCTACACATGTTAATTAAAAGACAAGCAAAAGAGATAATCAACCAACACATAGACATATTGATTGAATTAAAGTGAAGACTTATCTTTAATTAAGCATGAGGGTTCCAAGGGTTGGAAACCCTAAAAAGTACAGAAAATTCGTCTAGGGTTTGGTGCCAAAAGTTCTCCACAAAGTTCCACACTTAATGAATGAAAAATAGAAAACTATATATAGATTTTACATTCTGACGGCGTCAGGTTATAGAGGCTGACGCCGTCAGCTCGCCGCCATTAGGTTTCTCGGATGGCCTAGATCCACTTCTGACGCCGTCACTCTCTATTCCTCTCTGGGCCGTCACTCTTTAACTCATAACCTGACGGCCTACAACTTCTAACACCTGACGGCGTCAGGTGTTAATTTCCAAAATCTTTCTGGCCCGTCATTTGATAATTGGTTTCCACTCTTTTGTCAAGGCTTGCTGACGGCGTCACCTTGTGACTCTGACGCCGTCAGGTTGTAATTTCTGCTTCTTTTGAGACTTTGTCGTTTTCTTCACTTTTATGCTCCAAAAACATCCAAATATGCATGTTTTCCAGAATTCTTCTCAAAAGTACCTAAAATGACAAAAGGAACGATTTAGGGCAATATTTGATCACATTTATACGAATTAAGGCTAAAATGACCCCTTAAAAGGTAACACTTTTCGTCTCATCTCTATGCCGTAACAACAACTATGGAATACGGCGTAGCAACGAATACGAGAGTAGTCCAAGATTAAGAATTAACATACGACGTAACACACCTTTTGGAATACGGCGTAATGAAGACTCCAAGAGTTATCTCAGATCCGATAAATACTTTACGGCGTAACCATTTGGAGATTACGACGAAGAAGAAACCCTAAATCACTATTACGGCGTAACAATTCATCAATTACGCCGTAAACTATGGATCTGGATAAGATTTCAGCAGTTACGGTGTAACACATTTCATAGTTACGTCGTAACTCCCGACGGGCCTATAAATACAGCCCTAATTTCTGCATTTCAACATCAACTTTCTCACACACAAAGTCAGAGATCGTTAGGAGCAGTTAGAAGGCCCTTCCACAGCAGCATACGAAGGCTTTCCAAGGGAGAAATCACACCTCAAGCACCATAAGTTTTGGCATTTCATTATTTCAATTACATTTCGAATATATGGATCTTGTAAACATTATTTCGAGTGCTAATTCTAATATGATTGGCTAAGCACCTCTGGTGCTAGCTTAGTTATGATGCCTATATTGTTTTAATCATGTTTCCGTACTTTTCTTATATGCTTTTACGTGTGTGCATGCATAGTTTATCTTGAGAACCTCTTGTTTCGGTAGTTTTGATATGCGGTTGTATCCATTACGCTAGCTTTAATTGAATTAAGACCCCAATTGAGTTAGTAGGCTAGAAGAATTGACCATAGGACACTAACCTGATGGATTGCGAGGAAATGGGAGGGATGAAAACTGACCATATTGCGTCGTGTGCGAATTTACCATAAAATCACCTTCCGTACTTGATAAACTTAAGAAGTTAGAGAAATGGTCTATGATCGTGACAACGGGCCATTAGAGATAAGTCTAGCATGTAGTGGCACTTAATGACTCAAACCCGTATATCGGCTTACTACATGGGAAGCGTCATGGTTCCTGACAGGATTCGGGGGAGATAGGCTAGGGAACTTGACTATATGCACCTAGTGATATATGTCCGCCCCACCTAAAGCATAAGATTAGTTTAATAGGGAACATGACATAAAATGATATAGGAGTAGTAACTAGGCTAGTACACTTTTCTCCCACTGCTCATAACTTTACTTTTATTTGCTATTTGTTTTCTTGTTTTGTTTTTATCTCAACCAATCAATCAATCAATCTTTCTTTTAATTAGTAACATTAGAATTAGACTTAGTCCGCACCACATAGCTCTTGGGACGACCTCGGAGTTACCATTACTATTCTATACACGACCGGATTCTCTGTCCGTTAGTGCAAATAGGTAGACCTTAGGTAAAACGAGTAATTATAAATATTAAAACCTGGTCGGTAAAACCTGCATCAGTACGTTACTACATTGTAATGGCAATACGATAGATAGGTTACTACTAAGAGGGGTTAGGTACCTATATTATTATACATACCGGAAAATTAGCACTAAGAGTCACTGTAGCGTTGCTGCTAGTCCTGTAGCTTTGTTTTCTTGTCACTCGGGGCTGCATCAATGTTTCGTTCATGTTTGAACAGCTCTTTAATGGTTGAAGTTTTTGGTGCTTCAGGTTTGTCTACAGGAACATGTACCCATTTGTCATGCTCTGTTGGTGCAGGGTTAGCTGTTTCAGTAACTTCTTCTATTAGGGTCATTCGTTGTGAGCTTTCGGTGGCTGTTGTAGTTTTGGCTATAACTTTTGTTTTGCTTTCTAAATGCAGTTGAAACAGATATGTAATTCCTTCTAACGCTGCGACATCGGGTGGCAGTACCTAGGCCTTTTGGTATCGATCTCCAAGATAGTGGCTACAAACATGAATCGTACGTTCTGCATCAACCATAGAATGTTTTAGACTACAATTGTACGTCAACAAAGTAATTAGCATAAGCACAAATAAGATCGTATACCTTGATTGATAGGATCCTGTATATTTTGCACCCTTTACATGCTTCATCTTTAATGCTTTACAAGAACCCATCTCTTTTACACTAACGGAACAAATAAGCGACAGTCTAATTACTTCAATGTCATACAACAGGTGCATGTGTGTATGAGACAGTGAAAAAGATGACCTGGTCAATCGAGTCTGGATCCAACAATGCCTAACCTTTTTGGCCTATATGCTTGACAATCCAAAAAAATTTGACATGTGTTGCAACAAATCCTCTTCCGCCTGCAAAAAATGGCACATGATTGCTAAACAACATAATAAGAAACCAAGATTGTATAACAGAAACAGGTTCTGTTTCAAAAGACATTATCTTGATTTTTGGACATAACGGGTTTTATTGATAGCTTACTTGCTATATTTGACAATATTGGTTGTAAGTAAAATATAGTTCTGGTCATAGAGGAAAACATATGTGAAATCAAGTTAAAAAATAGACATAGAATGATAAGATCACCTGTAACCCAAGGCGAAGGTCTATATTCCTTTACTTACAACCAATACTGTCAAATATGGTTCTGGTCATAGAGGAAAACATATGTGCAATCAAGTTAAAAAATAGTAATCAGAAAAATCTTGTGTTACCATGCAATACTTTATTGCAGTAAGTAAATCTAATCCAAACACCTCAATGCGCGGGCGTCAATCAATTTCACATCCTGAACTTGCGAAACTTCTTGAAGCAAACCCAATACAACTATAGGTGTATACGTTCATTAAAATCCCATAAAGCAACCATCTTTAACCTAAAATAAAACATACTGACCGAGTTAAAACTAATAAGGAGCTAAAACTAAGCATAAAAACTGGCCTACACTAACAAACCATCCTTATTCAAGGGATTTTGCATTCTCTAATTGATTATATCAAGAGTATACTTATTCAAAGTTGACTAACCATCCATCTCTAATGTAGTTTAATCTATTTAGCACGTAAACTATACTTGCCAAACACTCCCTTATCATAGTTTTACAAAATCACCTTCCTAAAACTGAGTCTACGAAGAAAAAAAATACTAAAACAAACCTCATCTAGCATCATTATTATATACATAGATCATAATAAGATGATATCACAACAAATTTATTTATTTAATATACCTTATAATCTGCTGATTATTATATATAGAAACCCAAAAAAATAATATTAGCTAAATAAATGGAAGTGTATAATGTTCACTCACCTGATGAGCATCACCTACACCAAGATAAACCAAAGACACATCTCTGTATGTTAGAACGCAAGTCCGCACATATTACTTTCCAATACTTTACCTCGGATACTTCTCGGTCAACTATCGGAGGGCTGGAGGGCAAGTCAGAGCATATATCATCACCAACGTTTAGTTATCTGTAATGTATAAAACAAAAAAAGGCTAAAAAAATTTTAAAAAAAATTGCAACGTACCAATGTTTTTCAATACAAATTCATCGAGATAAAATAATGGTCTAAAATGCATATGTTTCATCAAGATAACATAATCAATATCATAAAATTGATACTATACAATAGTAGAGACTAAGTTAAGCACTAACTTAAAAAAGAAACTAAAAAAACATTAACCTGATCAACCGCAATCGGAACAACCTGAGTGCATCCTCTCGACTCCCACTTAAAAACTTTGACATCATCAAATTCACCAAACAAACACCCACTTAAAACATCATCAAATTGATCGTCAAGTGAGTCTGCAAAAGTCACAAAACGTCATCAAATTCAACAAAAAATACCTAATCGTAATAAATATTTCCTTTTGTGCTTTTCTATTGCTTACCCGTGAGCCTAAACATGTACTGTTATAATCATATATGATGCTTTTGCGTTAAGTCATAACCCCAAATTACAACAGTGAAACGAAAGATGTATAGATCAATTAACCAAAATACCAATTAAGCAAGCTTTTGTCTTAGATCAATTAACCAAAATACCAAACGACTATATGATGCTTTTGCGTTAAGTCATAACCCCAAATTACAACAGTGAAACGAAAGATGTATAGATCAATTAACCAAAATACCAATTAAGCAAGCTTTTGTCTTAGATCAATTAACCAAAATACCAAACGACATAAAACCAAAGAGTGTACCTTGGTTTAGCACAATTCTTAGAACCCAGAAAAAAAATACAAAATCAAAATTCTGAATAAGAAAAATTAAAATTAAAATTAATTACTGAATATACCTTATTCTAGGTGTGTGTATTTTCTGTATAGCAAAATATCCGGAACGGTACGGAACAGGAAAAAATGTTACGGAGGATATTTTTTAGGAAGAAGATACCACGGCCGGTGGAGGATTTGGTGGATCATAAAACTTGGGACTTTAATGATTAGATTTGTGTGTTTGATGAACCAGGGGAGAAGAAACTGCTATTGTTTCGCGTGTGTGTGTGTGTGTTTTTTTTTCTGAGGATGAAAGTGGAGAAGAATGTGGAGAAAGGTCTAGAATGGGGTGGAAATATGTGTGAAAATAATGGAACAGGAAACAGGAAGGAGCACTGTAGCGACTGTAAGGGTGGTGGCAACGCATGCGGTATGGAGCTCGGCATCATCATCAACATTCGGCATGAACAATGCCAGTCATGCGGTATGGACAATTCGGCAAGCTATTCGGTAAACTTCACCGAATCGGTATGGCCAAAACTAGCCGTTGGAGCATTTACTATTTCGTACGTTGGAGCATTCAAAACCAAAAAAAAAAAAAAAGTATGGTGAGGTATGGTGAATCATGATTGCCACTAAAAAAGTATGGTGAGGTATGGTGAATCATGAAATGTGTTGCCTTTATTTGATTGGTTAATGACGAATCATGGTGAGGCATGACTGCCACCCCCCCTAAGACAACTGTTGAGTCAACTGTAGCAACAGTAAAACCACTATAGCATCCCATTTTGAAGAGAGTGCCTCCCCTTTTAGTATATGAGTCGAGTTATATTAAGTATAAAACTTTTCTTACATACCAAGAGACTCATCCCCACTATCCATCTAAAAAGAGATCAATGGTTGAGATTAAAAGCATTTAATATTTCACCCATTTTTTATAATTTAAATATCTCTTAAACCATTAATCGTTAAACGAAAATAATTACACCATCGCGATGAGCATTTAATTATCTTTCTATAGACGGGCATTTTGATATACTTTCGATAAAAAAAATCGGTTTTTCACATTTTTTTTTCGTGGCCGAAAATATCACATGTAATATATCACATGTGATATTACTATCACATGTGATATTACATATCACATGTGATATTAGTGTAATATCACATATGATATTAGTGTAATATCACCTGTGATATTATTACATATCACATGTGATATGTACTATCACATGTGATATTAGTGTAATATCACATGTGATATGTAATATCACATGTGATATGTGGCGTTCAAAAAAAATGTCACATGTGATATTTTCGGCCACGAAAAAAAAAACGTGAAAAAAACGAAAAAAAATTTTGTCGAAAATATATCAAAGTGCATATCTATAGAAAGATAATTAAATGCTCGTCGTAACGGTATATTTTTTTTTTCGTTTAACGATTAACGATTTGAAAGATATTAATATTTGAAAAAAAAATGATGAAAGTGGGTTTTTTAAATTGTTGGGATTAATCTCATCCATTAGATCAAATAAAGATGGAGGGAAGATGGATGGTGGAGATTAGTCCCTTTGTATGTAAGAAAAGTTTTGTCGTCAAATGATCTTAGGGTCCGTTTGGTTTGTAGATGGGTTTAGGATTATGATTTGGATTTGGATTTGGATTTGAATTTGGATTTGGATTTGATGTAAGAGAGAGAAAATGTAAAAGTTGTTTGTTTTGTATATAGGTATAAAATTATAATTGTTGGTTTAATAATAAATAATGAAATAAACTATACTATTTGAAATAAAATATATATTATAAATTAGAGTCACAAGCATATGACAAAATATGAATGATAAAAAAATAATAAAAAAATAAAGTTAGTGGGTGTGTCAGTGTATTACCGGGCAAGGAGTTAGGATTTGTGTATCCCCTCATTTATGGTGATGAGTCCTAATTTTAAACCCCACATGACTCAACCAAACTAATTATTTGACTGTGAACCCTATTCCCACTAGCAAACACCGAAAACCAAACGGGCCCTTAAATCTTAGTATATATAGATAACGAGTATGGCTACGGTCGGCCGTGTTGCGGCTTCGCGGGTTTTTCTTGCGTATTTTTTTGGTATTTTCTTAGCAAATTTCTGGGTAACAATCATACTTCTTAAATGGCCATTATTCTTGTATTTTGTATTATGAAGCTTGAAGTTAAAGAGGGTAATATATCTAGAATCTGTATAAATTAGCAATTAATGTACAAAGTCTAAATAAAACAGAGAGATTAAAACTTACACAATTATCTAACGTTCATATGACAGCGCGAGTTCACCTAATGAACCATTCACCTTCATATCTTGAACCTGCAACCCGACCACTCACATTAAGCTCAGGAACCATGTATATTACACAGTATTGAGTATTGGTTTACAATAGTATTTATTTATTACCAAATAATGGTTTGAGGTAATAAATTATAACCAATTACAAAAAGCACATAAGCCTAATTCCAAAATTTTAGATAATACAAAGCACCATTAAAATGACATGAAACTGAAGCAAAAAGAGATCGGACCAGGTTACTTTTGATGTTGATTGTTGATGAAGACATGATTAAGAAGTCATCCATCTTTTCCTTNTTAGGGTCCGTTTGGTTTGTAGATGGGTTTAGGATTATGATTTGGATTTGGATTTGGATTTGAATTTGGATTTGGATTTGATGTAAGAGAGAGAAAATGTAAAAGTTGTTTGTTTTGTATATAGGTATAAAATTATAATTGTTGGTTTAATAATAAATAATGAAATAAACTATACTATTTGAAATAAAATATATATTATAAATTAGAGTCACAAGCATATGACAAAATATGAATGATAAAAAAATAATAAAAAAATAAAGTTAGTGGGTGTGTCAGTGTATTACCGGGCAAGGAGTTAGGATTTGTGTATCCCCTCATTTATGGTGATGAGTCCTAATTTTAAACCCCACATGACTCAACCAAACTAATTATTTGACTGTGAACCCTATTCCCACTAGCAAACACCGAAAACCAAACGGGCCCTTAAATCTTAGTATATATAGATAACGAGTATGGCTACGGTCGGCCGTGTTGCGGCTTCGCGGGTTTTTCTTGCGTATTTTTTTGGTATTTTCTTAGCAAATTTCTGGGTAACAATCATACTTCTTAAATGGCCATTATTCTTGTATTTTGTATTATGAAGCTTGAAGTTAAAGAGGGTAATATATCTAGAATCTGTATAAATTAGCAATTAATGTACAAAGTCTAAATAAAACAGAGAGATTAAAACTTACACAATTATCTAACGTTCATATGACAGCGCGAGTTCACCTAATGAACCATTCACCTTCATATCTTGAACCTGCAACCCGACCACTCACATTAAGCTCAGGAACCATGTATATTACACAGTATTGAGTATTGGTTTACAATAGTATTTATTTATTACCAAATAATGGTTTGAGGTAATAAATTATAACCAATTACAAAAGACACATAAGCCTAATTCCAAAATTTTAGATAATACAAAAGCACCATTAAAATGACATGAAACTGAAGCAAATAGAGATCGGACTAGGTTACTTTTGATGTTGATTGTTGATGAAGACATGATTAAGAAGTCATCCATCTTTTCCTTAAGAAGTCAGCTCGCACATAAAAGCCACCCTACAGAAAAAGGATCAGAACAAAATTACACACTTGTCATTTTTCAGTAAGTTACACTTACCTTGTATCTGACCCAAAGATGATCAGACACTTTTCAATAAGTTATTAAAACTTACACTTACCTTTATATCTAACCCAAAAGCACATTTTTTTAGTTTGCTTTTTAACCAAAATTATAACCAAACAT
>LBNU01024648.1:35624-54275 GCA_014162995.1 Artemisia annua | reverse complement strand
AATTACAGTATAATTAAAGCATGTACATACCTTTTTTTTTTAGTAAAATCTGACACCCAAAAAAATCCCCAAAATTGAAACCCTAGTTCTTGTGTTTTAATTAACTGCAACCAAACATGAATCAAGCATAATCGGCAACCAAAAACCCAAAATTGAAACCCTACCTCTTGTGGTTCAATGATCCGGTGTGTGTGAGAGTTGTGAAAGTTCTGGAGATGGAGATGGATGGAGAGTCTGGATGATGAGAGTTGTGGAAGATCAATGATCTGGTTTTATCGTTTCACAATGGGCCGATTGGATCAGGCCGGAAAAAATGTGGGAAGCCCACACTGGGATACTATTCATAGAACGGCGTCGTTTTAAATGCTATATAATATATATAGTAATTATTAAATTAAGAGGAAAACATATAATTATTCCAAATTTAACAGGGCGCGTGTTTTAATCCAAACCCCACATACCGCCTCCCAATTCCCCCCTTCAAAAATTTTAATCTCAAAAAACTTTCACCGGAAACACCCTCCTCACCCCAAAACCTTCAAAATCAAAAAATGGCGGCATATTTTCCAACCCTTACTAAAACACAAACTCACTCTCACACCATTTCACACACCATCAATCTCTGGTATTTTCTCCTGGTTTCTTGCTTTGAATAATAATTATTACTATTATTAATCAAATGGCATCAAACCAGGAGAACAACAACAACGTCAACATCTGTGTTGGTGGTGTTCGGGTTACTCGGTTAGCGAAAAAGAGAGCAATGGAACAGATTGGGTCTCAGTTCCAACCTGCTAACAAGAAGAGAGTTGTGTTGGGCGATTTATCTAATAATGTTGTCGTTGTTCAGAAGACAACGAAAGGTGTGTCGAAAAAAGTTGTTAAGAAAGATGTGAATATACAGAAAATTGATGATGAGTTGGTTGATCCTCAAATGTGTGAGACTTATGTTGAAGATATTTACGACTATCTTCGTAATATGGAGGTTCGAATTATTTACCTTTTTCTGTTTATATATTTTTGAGGGATTAATTATAGGGGTTTCATTAGTGTTAGTACTGTATTATAGGAGGTGTTTGGGATTTGTTAAGCAGATTTGATAAGAACCCGACCTGAATACACTTTAATATTGTTCTTCGATTACTAGTGGTTCAAATAAGCAATATAGAATTAGTTATCTAGTTATTTCAATCCCAAACGCCCCGACATTTGATGGTTTAATTGGCCGTAAGTTAAGATTTGAGCTTCTAGTTTTGAATCAAGGTAGTGCTAAAAGATGTTAACTAAGAAATTTAAAGGGTCATTTTAATTTGGATGATAGTCATAGTTTGATGGTTCCTTATTATGTTGGTCGTAATTGTTTAAAAAATGGTTTACTGGTTTAAGGGGTTTGATTTCTGTTGTAGTTGGAGGTTATTAAGATTATGTGTTTAATTGACGGGTTTTCTAGTTTTTCCTAGAGAAAGTGCAAAAAGATGTTTACTTGCGATTGTTACACAACTAAGAAATGTAAATCTTGACTTATGGTGGTTAATTAGGGGATCTAGTGCTGATTTTGTGCTTTCATTTTTGAATCCAGATGGAAGTAAAAAGAAGACCATTGGCGGATTATATTGAAAAGGTTCAAAAAGATGTGAGTGTGAGTATGAGGGGTGTATTGGTTGATTGGTTGGTTGAAGTTTCAGAAGAATACAACCTTCTTCCGGAGACTTTGTATCTCACCATTTCATACATTGACCGATTCCTATCGTTAAATGTTCTTAACAGACAAAGACTTCAGCTTCTTGGTGTTTCTTCAATGCTCATTGCATCGTAAGTACCACAAATTTTGGTTTTTGTTATTTGCTTTGAGAATTTGCTGCTAATCAATATGCTTTTTGTGTTTAACAGAAAATACGAAGAAATTAGCCCTCCAAATTCAGAGGATTTTTGCTACATCACAGATAATACATACACAAAGCAAGAAGTAGTGAAGATGGAAGCTGAGGTGTTAAAAACACTTAAATTTGAAATGGGAAATCCGACAGTTAAAACGTTTCTTGGGCGATTTAGTCGGATTGCACAAGAAGATTATGATGTAAGCTTCTACCCCGTAATTATGAGTGATTTGTGGGTCATTAGTGGTCATGAATTGTTTGTTTATGAGTATTTTTCATATGTTTTACAGACACCTAATGTGCAGGTGGAGTTCTTGAGTAATTATTTAGCAGAATTAAGCTTGTTAGAATACAGTTGCATCAAGTTTTTACCTTCAATGATAGCTGCATCTGTTACGTTTCTTGCAAGATTTATGTTCAAACCAAAGTCACATCCGTGGGTAAGAATAATACTATTCAAAACTATTTTTTTTAATTAAATACAGTACTGTTATGGGATTCTTATGCGTTATCTATATTGGTTTTACAGAATGCGGCTCTAGAACAGCTCTCGGGATATAAGCCATCGGATTTGAAAGAATGTGTTCAAATTTTACATGATTTGCACTCGAGTAGAAGAGCTGGGAACTTGGTAGCCATTAGAGAAAAATACAAGCAACATAAGGTTTGTGGTTTATCTTTATAATTTTGGTACATCATTCTTGTTGCCGTAGCTTAAAGATCTGACGAGATTGTTTTTTTTTTGACAGTTCAAATGCGTGTCCGTATTGTCATCTCCTTCGGTGATCCCAAGTTATTTCTTTGACGATATCAGAAGATAGTTTGTGGTCTGGCATAAAGATTATTTGTTGACTATACACCCTGAATATTTGCGTCTAATGTAGAAGGGTTGGAAGCGAGATGAATCATTGAATCATAACATTACAAACGAGATGTTCTATCTGCTTCTTGGCATTAGGATAGAGGTTGGTGTAATGGTTGGTTATGACCGTAATTGACTAATTGTTCTTTTACATATCCAACTACGGATATAAACAAATATTGGTTACTTGTTTACATTAGAAGTTATATTCTATTTTTCTTGTTCTAAAGTTTGGTTACTGGTTATAACATTATACCATACATGATAATATTATTATACAGATTGATCCAAATTGTAGTGCCATGTATTCGTGTACTCAGGAGCTTAGTAAATTTTGACTGCTTAAAGCTATTGATAGCGTATAAACCTATTTGGAAAAGCAATTGCATACACTAAATCATACCGTAACACGGTTTGGAAAAGTGCATAACTGCATCTGCATACTATTTAGCTTTGCAGGCTTCCATTTTTCGTTAACTGATAAAACTGTCAAACTATTAATTGATGTTATGTGGATACCATCAAACTTTATGTGATGTTCACAACTAATGACAAGTCATTTCACTTTCTGATTCATCTCAACTTGCAGCAGGACCAGATTGACTTCATTGTAGTCGATCACCTACCATAATAATCTGTCATTATGAATCTTGTTACAACCTTCTAAATTCCAACAGATTAATGTTAAACACGCACGAAAATATGTATTTTCTAGTTTGAAATCAAATGAATCGAAACGCTTTTTATTTCAATCGAGTAGCAAGCCATCCAAAGTAAAATTCTGAATGTCCGCACTTTCTAACGAGTGTCATTAAGTGACACATAGTTGAGGTTCTAAGATTCATGATGACATCCAAATCATTTGTTTACCCCAAGGAAGACTTGGGAGGGTGTTAATTTTTAAGTCGTCAATTTGCTTCTATTCAGTAAGAGCATAAGGTCAAGTAGCATGCATGAAGTTTACGACTGTTTTTTCAACCGGGACAATCTATTCTTTATCCCCGGTTTATAAACTTAGAGTGCGTTTCTTTTTAGTTTATGGAAAGGAATAGTGGGACATATTAATTTAATATTTCTATTATTTGGTCTTATCCCAAGTCAAGAATTATGTTGTCCTCCTCAATAAGTGCTCATACAAATGTGGACCCTACAGGCCTACATGCTCTTAGTCTAGAAGAAGAAGAAAGAAAAAGAATACTCTCTAGGACAATTCTTCTTACTTATACATGGCAATTAGGATTACTAATCAAGTGCTTTTTACTAATCAAGTGGTAAGGTATGGTACTATTCGATAAATAAAACAGATTTTAGGAAAGTGGCTACCGAAATGGGTTCTTTACAAGAAAGAATTACTTCTACTAAAGAAGGGTCCATAACCTCTCATTTGACCGACCCTGCTCCTGCTACAACATTTGCACATTTAGATGCTACTACGGTACTTTCAAGAGGATTAGCTGCCAAAGCTATCTTTCCAGCAGTAGATAGCTCATAGTTCAATTTGACATGTAGGTTATATTCGTACTTGTTTCTCATGTGGAACCAATAAGGCTTTTTGCTCTAGTTGAGCAATGCAAGGAGGCCCCTTTCGCCATTCTTTCTAAAGATAAACTATTACGTATTTAGTTAAGTTCGGTAGAACATCGATGATAAGAGAATTTTTCCACTGGTATTCTACGCTCGATCTCTACTCCCCGAACGCTCACTCAGAATCTATAGCTCACTTAGGGCTAGAAAGATAGGATTCTTCATACAAAGCCAACCGGGAACCTCATTTCGAGGATCAAACTAGCTAGGATCGAGGATTCACGCCTTCCATTCCGCTTACGCCATTTCTTTGTTAATGAAGTTAGACGACACAATTCTTATTACAATGACTTTCAAAAAGAGTTGCCATATCTCGATAATGGGGTCTGTTGATTCGGAATCGTGGGATGAGTAGATGTAACTGACAATTCATTTAGCATAAACCCTAAACCCTAATTATATGAGGTAATTTCATATTTCGCCAATATAAATAACAAAATGTCCTATTTACCCAATTACTTACAAATGCATATATCTATACTATCTTATAATGACTTTCTAAAAATAGATTACTTTTTTAGACATTTCCAAATATATCAAAATATTTGTGAAAATGGGAGGGAAGTGTTTGGTTGGCGGGAAGCTTGAAAAGTATTTAAAACTTTTCATAAATTGTTCCCTCCTAAAATTGGTACAATACTCTAAAAAACCACGCATGAATCCTCAAAAACTATTTCTGTTAGTTAACACTTAACATATGGTTCTCTAAACAATCCCACTACTAACAATTCTCAAACAATTTCATTAATCTGACTTTATAATTAACTGGCACTCATTTTTACCTCTGTTTTCAGATAATCTTTCTCCATCTCCAATTGATTCTGCCATAAGGTAACCATAACTGATATAGGATTCAGCTGCTCATATGTCAGGTGAATGATTTCGTTGATTTATTAACCAAATTCAGTTGAATCGTACAACGAAGTTTCGCGACTATGACTTAATGTCTTGTAAACATTAACCAAATTCATGACTATCAGTTTATAGTAGTTTTGGTTTGTTTTTAACGCTTTGATTAATGTTTATATACTGGTATTAATTGATTCATTTTGTTATTTTGTCTGTAATATTTTCGATTAGTTTTTATTTCTAAAATTTTCTTTTTTGTTTGTTGAATGTTTGTGCAGATTGTTGACAGGCCTTGCATCTCCATATCCAGGATCGAATTTGAACAAAACAACATCATGTGTATACCAGATAAGAATTAATAATAGAAACAAAAGAATGATGGGATGAACCCTTTTTATAACTGATATTTACAAACGTATGGGTTACTTCCTGTTTACAGAGATCCTATCTATTTAAACTACATGAAACGTTGCATCACAAGAGACACACCGTTTCCTTCTAACCGTTATACTTATTCTAAACGTTGTAACCCTACACTATATAACCGTTTCTTTCTTGTGACCCAGCCCAATACAAATGGGTCGGTTTATACAAACTTACAGAATACATACATAAAATTACACTAAACTACCCTAACATTTGCTTCTATAACATTATGGTCCAACATTCACCCCCCTAATGTTATAGACGCAAATCGATTCTTCTTTACTTGACTTCATTCGTCATGCTTTCTTGCTTGCTTTCTTTCTTTGACGTGCTTTAGCCTTTCTTCTTTCTTACTTGCTTTCTTTCTTTCTAATATGTGCTTACTTACGTACCTTTTCGTTCAAGCGTGCTTACTTACGCTTTCTTTCTTGTAAACGTGCTTACTTACNGTTTATACAAACTTACAGAATACATACATAAAATTACACTAAACTACCCTAACATTTGCTTCTATAACATTATGGTCCAACATTCACCCCCCTAATGTTATAGACGCAAATCGATTCTTCTTTACTTGACTTCATTCGTCATGCTTTCTTGCTTGCTTTCTTTCTTTGACGTGCTTTAGCCTTTCTTCTTTCTTACTTGCTTTCTTTCTTTCTAATATGTGCTTACTTACGTACCTTTTCGTTCAAGCGTGCTTACTTACGCTTTCTTTCTTGTAAACGTGCTTACTTACGTTTACTTTGTTACTTGCGTGCTTACTTACGCGTTCTTTAAACAAGCGTGCTTACTTACGTTGTTCTCTTACTGGGTGAACCACTAAGGTTTCTCTTACTTTCTTACTTTAGACAATTGGCCGGTCACAGTTGCCTATTTCGTACTCGTACTGAACTTACTCCGTCTAGGTGTTGCCCGGTCTTTTGCAACTCCTCGGTTTCTTTCTTACTTTCTTACTTTCTTACTTTGTGAACCACAAGCGATCTTTCAATCTCTCTTTCTTTTGTGTCGGTCTTCAAATGTCGCTTCCCACAAAAATTTCTTTCTTGATCTTGCCCAAAGAAGCCCAAAGAGCCCCTTTTTTTTTCTGGTGGTTGTCGACACAGAGAAATAACACAAAGATAGACCCCTTTTTTTCTTACTTCTGTAATTGATGTTGCAGTTCTTCTCTTGATTGATGGTCACCAAAAAACCCACTGGTTTATCTTTCTTTCGTACTAACAAGAACACAAAACCGTGTTCTTCTTCTTCTTCTTCTTGGTTAACCCCCGGTTGGGGTAACCCGTTTTCCCTTCTTTCTTTCTCTTCAAACGCCATCTCTGTCTCCTAAACCCGCTGTTCTTTTTCCTCAAAAAAATGCAGGTTTAATCTTGATGATTGTAAAACATGATTTGAATGTTGTTTGATCCCTTGAAGCTCTGATACCACTGTTGACAGGCCTTGCATCTCCATATCCAGGATCGAATTTGAACAAAACAACATCATGTGTATACCAGATAAGAATTAATAATAGAAACAAAAGAATGATGGGATGAACCCTTTTTATAACTGATATTTACAAACGTATGGGTTACTTCCTGTTTACAGAGATCCTATCTATTTAAACTACATGAAACGTTGCATCACAAGAGACACACCGTTTCCTTCTAACCGTTATACTTATTCTAAACGTTGTAACCCTACACTATATAACCGTTTCTTTCTTGTGACCCAGCCCAATACAAATGGGTCGGTTTATACAAACTTACAGAATACATACATAAAATTACACTAAACTACCCTAACATTTGCTTCTATAACATTATGGTCCAACACAGATTGCTTGACTAGGAGAGTGTGAGGATGAACACAAAGTCACAAATGATGACTTCTGATGGCATTAATTCAACAAACATCCAATACTTATCTATTATCTTTTTTTGGTATCTGAATGAGAGGTAGTAATGATTTATACGGAGTAATTGGATATGCCAAATGAATTATTGTATGTTCGGGCTAGGATTGGATGCCATTACTTTTGGTTTAGCGTATACTTTTCGCGGGACAGCAACTGATTATTTTTGTGCAGTTATTTGGATGTGGTTGTGGACTTGTGGGGCTATGGTACTACAGTAATTCTTTAGCCATTGGTAAAATGTTACTGTACTTATTTGGTTTATCTTATAGCTAGTGTGCACTTATTGAATTTATCTATCGTAGTGAGGACGACTTTTGACTTTTGAGTGTAACCTATAATTCTGTTTAAGATCATGTAATTATTCATATAAAAGACTTATGTACATTATGTTATAACAGTATAGTATAGTTTGTATGTATTATTAGTCAAATGGGTCGAATAGAGTTTGGGTCATAAAATACTATCCCAAACACCCGTTTAGTATGACAGTTATATTAGTTAGGATGACAGTTATGTCTTAAACGTTGCATCGTTTAAGAATAACTGCCAATCCAAGTATTGTGTCGTTTGAGGGAACAGACATGTCCCTTGAACATGTATTTAAGTATTGTCTCACAGAAGACATAACAATCTTTGTACTCATACACAATTCGTATATATATCAAGTTATTGTTGTTTATCTTGTTCTCAAATTTAACACAGTTTACATTTACCAATTCGTTTTCATTTTTCAAACACAATCACATGTCTCAACTAGTTTTAAACAAATCCAAATCCAGTGTTGGTGCAAAGCCTGATCAACATTGGTATCAGAGCTATGGCTCTGGTTCTAGGGATGCACCAACACGACCAAACCAAGGTGGTTTTTACACGGGCAAATATCTTCTCAGGGAAACACCAATTCGTCTCAACAAGTGGAGCAATAGGAAGAAAAGCCTATCTCCACAGGCAAAAGACATGTTGGTGAGAAAGGTTTTAGAAAACCAAACGTATAACGAAGCAAAAATGAAGGAACAACAAATTCATGATCGAATCAAAACCAGAAAAGAAAGAAAGAAGGAGAAGATGGCTGCAACAAAAGGAAGAAGTACAAAATGTTACATTTGCAAAGAGAAGGGTCACGTATATTGGACATGTGAACAAAGGAAGAGATTGGCATCAGCAGAATGTAGACAAGAGGATGATTTGATGGCGAAAGTTCTTGAGGAGGAATTAAAGTATCCAACCACAGTACATGTGATTGGAGACTTCATGCTTGATGGATCACAAAACAAATCTTGGAACGACATATGGTACATCAGCAAACAATACAAACATCACATGTGCCCAAGGAGAACTCTGTTCAATCAAATTCATTACAGTTTCAAGATGATTGGAAAAGAAGAAGTGGAAAGAAAGTTTATCTTTTCATATGGCATAGGAGAAGTCGATATGGAGATTGAAGGAGAAAAAACAACCATAAGGAACGTGCAATACACACCAGAAGTATCCCTAAACATTTTGAGTTATGATCTCCTTGAAAAACAAGGTTTCATGATCAAAAATGATGGGGCTATGTGCACGTTAAAATATATGTATGAGGAGAACAAGGGTGAAGTTGGAAAGGATGCATGGTATGGAAATTTTGATCAAGAGAATGAGCAAACTGTTGTGACTGAACACAACAAATTCTTGGACAATTACTTTGGATCATTAAATCCAAGTGAAGAGGGCTTGATCAAAGGTTTGGAGGATCTACAATTCGACAAGAAGGAAACCCAAGATTTTGTGGACAACGAATATCTCAGTTACAAGGGTACACTATATTCCATGAAAGTAAATTCGTTCCCTAGATTTATATCTTTTATGAATTTACTTAAAAATGACAACATGGTGTACATGAATTGGGACGTATTCAGTTCAAAATTTTTAGACTTGGTTAAGTGGTTTTATTTAGTCCATTTGAATTATGATCACATGGAAGAAATACCACCAACTGTGGGTTTATTCAAGTTAGATCTTCTTGGTTTATTGAAAATGGTTGAATTACTTGGTGGATATGTTACTGTGACTTTGGGAGGGAAATGGAAAACAATTGCACAGGCACTTGGGATGACATCTGAGGAAGAAGAAGTATTAAAGGCTTGCTACCAGAGATACTTGGACAAGATTGTGGTGTATCATGAGACATCTCAGATACAATGGACATCGGACAAAGGAGAGTGTAGTTGGACTGCACAAAACAGAAACCATGGTGGTTTGGATGAACATGCACAACGAATAGAAAGGCTCAATGTCAAGCAAGAAAGCAGTGGTGATGATGATGGCTTTAATGTCATTGTCTAAAGAAGATTGGTCTCACAAAGTTGCAGGATGATCTTAAAGAATTAGGAGGGAATATGTAACCTATAATTCTGTTTAAGATCATGTAATTATTCATATAAAAGACTTATGTACATTATGTTATAACAGTATAGTATAGTTTGTATGTATTATTAGTCAAATGGGTCGAATAGAGTTTGGGTCATAAAATACTATCCCAAACACCCGTTTAGTATGACAGTTATATTAGTTAGGATGACAGTTATGTCTTAAACGTTGCATCGTTTAAGAATAACTGCCAATCCAAGTATTGTGTCGTTTGAGGGAACAGACATGTCCCTTGAACATGTATTTAAGTATTGTCTCACAGAAGACATAACAATCTTTGTACTCATACACAATTCGTATATATATCAAGTTATTGTTGTTTATCTTGTTCTCAAATTTAACACAGTTTACATTTACCAATTCGTTTTCATTTTTCAAACACAATCACATGTCTCAACTAGTTTTAAACAAATCCAAATCCAGTGTTGGTGCAAAGCCTGATCAACATTGAGTTCCTAGAAAAGTTTGGATTTGACAGCTGGTATTGATTAAGGAATACTAGCACCAGAGGCTGACGGATCACGCTCTGTCGATAAACTTCTTCGATGCCACCAGGATAAGTGGTCGCTCCCAGTGTCATGTTTGTCATGTGTCCCGGCCGGTGGTCTAAAACATGACACCAGGAAACAGTTGACTCACAAACGCGAATGCGCGCATCAGTTCCTAGAAGTGCAGTTAATCAACAGTATTGGTTTATCAGAAATGGAAGTTCCTAATCATACTTTGAATACATCCCGAAGGTAGAATTAATTCTTAAAAAATATTAGATATAACATTTTTAATCCAATACTTATTGCAATAATTTGTTTTGGTTTGTGGAATGGGATAGCTTGTTTATGATTATATAACTTTACATCTATTCTTAGCCAAAGTGTTCGTTAGATTTCCTTGATTGTTCATATGAACACGTGGTAACAGGTAATTTTTTTTGTATGGGTCCGGTTCAGTTGACATAAACTACTTTTTTGTCCATAAGTTTTACCTTTTATCTAACTATCTTATAAAGCATTTAGGCCTACTAAATATAGAAATACATAAAATTAAGCATTACATATTTTAATGCTAAAAGTACAAGTAATATCAACACAATTAGACATTTAATACATTAAATTAATACAATTAGACATTTACAAGTTTTGTAGCTACATTTATACGCCACTTTCGGCCATTAATGGCCTAAAAATTAATGCAAACCTTAAAATTCAACATTACACCTTTTAATGCTAAAGGACAAGTAATATCAACACAATTATACATTTAATGCCTTAAAATTCAGCATTACAACATTAAATTAAAACATAATTAATACTCATATTAAAACACCCAATTACTTAAAAATACAATGAGTTATTTACATTGTACAACCAGTTAAAAGCATAGCTAAGAATTAAATACAACCAATTAAAACACCCTCTTACTAAAAAGTACAATAAAATTTTCACAATGTACAATCTAAACAAGCTACAACATAATCCAAAATATAAAATAATTAAATACACTAATTAATGTTATTTTTAAAACACCTCTAAAATGAAAAGTACATGTTATTATACATATTGTACAAACTAATAAAACACACAAAAGTTTATACAATCTAATAAGTTGATGGTACATATAGTTTTGAAAACCAGACCGGACCACGGGTTCAACCGGGAACCCGTGTCGCCACTGGTTCGGCTAGCCAATAAAAGCCATCCGAAAATGAACCAAAGAGGACCCGTTGGAACTGATACAAACTTGTGAGTCATGCCTCATCGGGATCTATTTCTCCGGTTAATTGTCACAGGGTACCCGCCGCTGCAACGCGTGGGTACCCTGCTAGTTTAAATAATTAGCATGTAAAAAGTGTTAGAATAAGCAATTTTAGTATATTTGTTGAAAATAATTTAGGATTTTCATGCATTTAAAATACATTAGGCAACCTTTTAACCCCGTTTCCTTGTTGCCTAACTTTCTAAATTTTACCCATTTGACCCGTTAAGATAAAATATAACCTCAATTGGTGCGTTCAATATAATTTGCGCCAACAAGATAATTTGCAAAGTTCATACTGGTAGATTGGCTAGCAAATTCTCATGTGTAATGTTTTGTTAATGGTCTTACTTCACAGACTACTGAAACATGGAGCTATCCTCCACTACAAGACACAATGGAGGCAGCTGAGCATGTGATTAGAGCACTTGATAAGTGTGGTTGGAGAGCATCCATGATGGGCTCACAAGTGATTGCATGCCCTTTCAGGTTGAGCGCTTGATAAGTCAGCTCGCTATGCTATATGTGGCTCTTTATGCCATAACATTATGATCAACAAGCTAGGCTGCAAGCAAGCATCAGCAAGAGCCTGGAAATTTTATATACATATTCTGAGGTTACGCGTAACTTAAGTAAAGGAAAGATACCTATCTGAGTGTATAGTCTGGAAATTTTATATACATATTCTGAGGTTACGCGTAATTTAAGTAAAGGATAGATACCTATCTGAGTGTAAAGTCTGGAAATTTTATATACCAAGTCAAAGAAACCAAGTAAGATATTAAATGGAATTTGAAAAAGTATATAAAAGAAGATGCCTTCACTAAAGAGATAGATAAACTTGAAAAGCAAATTACGGTAATGCTAACTCTGCAAATTCAATATAGAGAAAGCAACTTGTAAAATACAACACAAAGAGATGACAAAGGGATATATGATTGTAAATTAAGGGAATGGATCTACTAAGAAGAGAAAATAAAATAGGAAGAATGAGAAATGTTTGTAGCCACTCATTTCAAATAAATAAGGAGAATTTCATGTAAGATGCATCTTATTTTGTAGGTGCATCTGAAATATACGGTTGTTGTTACTTCTCATTCTACTTTTATTTCTCATTTGATCCTTACTCTGTAAATTAATACAGTAACAAACTAAAAATGCTTTAGTTGTATCGGGCAAAAAAAGTAGGGATAATTACATGAAAATGTATCTAACTTGTCACATTTTATAGTTCAGTGTAGCCTACTATTTATTATTATTATTATTATTATTATTATTATTATTATTATTATTATTATTATTATTATTATTATTATTATTATTATTATTATTATTATTATTATTATTATTATTATTATTATTATTATTATTATTATTATTGTATTTTCATTTACTCAACTTTTGAATTCACTTAGTTCCGTGTATAGGGTGATCAGTTGTGTGTACTATTTGACGGATATACTCAAAAGTTGCGTACATGGACTACAAAAAAATGGTCAAATAGTACACACAAATGGTAACCCGGTACACGGAACTAACACTATGTCCCCGACTATAAAACGGAAAGAAGAGAGATGGAGAGGGGAAAAAAGAGAGCGTGAAGAGGAGAGGAATAAGAAATTATTTTTTTTTATCTTGTGTTCTTGAGTTGAAAAGAAAAGAGAAGGATGTAACAAAAAAATAGCTTTAAAATCAACTTCACTCCATTTCATCGCAATTTGGAAAGAAAATTAGGAGAGTAATTTTGGTGTGATATACTATCCTTTACTTTCCTCTCCCTTCCTAAATAATCTTAGGAACACAGATTTTTTTTTTTATTAACATCCCAAATTCCTTTCCCTTTCACTCCAGAAAATAAACTCGGGAACAAATTGTAAGTGAATTCAAAAGTTGAGTACATGAAACTACAAAAAGAAAAAATTGTATGCTACAAATAACTACAAAAGTTGACAAGTTAGATATATTTACATGTAATTATCCCAAAAAAGTAACCATCAAGATTCGATTAAACTAAAATGAAAATTCAAAATGGAGCACACATTTAGTAAAAGATTTTAGATTAAAATTTTTCATAGATACATTGCCAAGCCGGTTCATCACTACAATAAGGCTAGACACACTCGTGGCTTGCAGACGACCTGCCACATCAGCTTTCTCTCTCCGACGACCTGATGACGACCAATCTGTCACAGTGGGGCGACCGATATGTGTGTGTGTGTGTGTGTCTATATATATATATATATATATATATATATATATATATATATATATATATATATATATATATATATATATATATATATATATATATATATATATAATATTTTAATTCAAATATTTTAAACAACAAATTTAAACTTCATTAAAAATAAAAACGTTACATAAATTATTCAAGTAAACATTAAAAATTATTCAAACAACATTAAAAACATTACAAAAATTCTTCATCGTCATCGTCATCTTCACTTGCGTCTTTGTCTTCATTCTCTTGATTGACCTGATTTCCACGATTTCTCCAAACGTGTCCGATCAAATCAGATTTTAAGTTTAGATGAGTTGCTGGGTCCTGGAGCTCCTGAGTAACTACTAACGATTCTTCATGCGATCTTAAGGGATCATGATCATGGTAGGCCTCATCTTCGAACCATGTAGGACATATCGCCCGCTCCTTGTGTCGAATGATCATATTATGTAATATGACACATGTGTACAAAATATCTTGAAGATCATGTTTATAAAGCCCTCGAGCCGGAACTTTAAGCATTTTCCACTTCCTCTTCAACACACCAAAAGCTCGTTCCACATCTTACCTTGCTGCTTCGTGCTTCCTCTTATACAAAATTCTTTTATCGTCACCCGTGGGAGGATTTGAAATGGACTTAATAAGAACGACCCATTGTGGATATATCCCGTCAGCAAGATAATATCCTTTTTTATAAGATATATCATTTACCTCGAATTCAAGGTCTGATGCTCTCCCAGATTTGATATCATTGAAAATAGGGGAACGACGTAAAACGTTTATATCGTTATTCATCCCGGAGACACCAAAGAACGCATGCCAAATCCATAAATCTTGGGAGGCGACCGCTTCCAATAAAATGAATGGATGTGGCCCGTGATCACCCCTAGTAATTTGACCTCTCAAACTATTTGGGCAATTCTCCCACTCCCAACTTGTACAATCAATGCTTCCTATCATCCCACGAAACCCATGATTATGCTTGTGATGAGCATATATTCTTTCCAGGTCAGAATACGTGGGCTTTCGCAAAAACTCAGCACCATATAACTCCATGATAACCTTGCAAAAAATACGGAGACATTTACGGGCTGTTGTTGCTGACACTTGAAGATACTTGTCAAGAGAATCAGGAACGGCCGTTTATCCCAATTGACGAATTGCCACAGTACACTTGACCAATGGGGAAATACCAAGTACGAATCTACAATCAGGAGTTTGTTGAAAGTAAGTGATGAGTGCTCAAACACTCATCATTTTTGGTCAAATCTGAAATGCAAAACATCTGAAAACACGCAAAAATGCATCAAAATGATGAAAATATCCAAGGATCATGTTTTATATGTCTCAAATGCAAAATGTTTAAAAACAATTGAAAAATGAGCAAAGTTTGCAGAATTGGCAGTTTCAGTCCCCCAATTTTCAAAGATTGTCAAAATTAGTCCCTGGTCAAAATATTTCAAAGAAAAGTCAATTTAAGTCCTTGGAAAGTCAAAAATGTTCAATATTGATCCTTGGATAAAAGTTTTCATGAAATGGCAAAACAAGCCCCTCAACTTTGGAAATTGGTAGTTTTGGTCCCTGGGGTTTCAAACTTTGGAAAATCACATTTTTGGTCCTTGGGTTATTCACAGGTGGCAAAGTTGGTCCTCATGGTTACTTTTGGAAAGTTACATCTTCAGTCCCTCATGTTTGGTAGAATTGCAAATTTGGTCCTTGTGTTACAATCTAAACCAAACGGACCCTTTATTAAATCTACAAACCAAATCCAATCCCAAAAGCCCAATGATTGGATCAAAACCAACAGGTTTATCACGCAAGCTACCCACTTGTGAATGGATAACTGTAATAAAGAATCCCTGAAAGTCTAGAGCACAATGCAATGAAGTCCTCGAGAGTTTAGTATATCCCCGGGTCGTTTAATTCCCAAGAGATGTGATATTCTGAGTAGAACGAATTCAGATCAAAATGTTGAATGGAAAAGGGGTGTGTATAAACAAAATCGATCACTTTAACTACAGTTAAAATCTGTAAATTACAGCGACTTAAATGCAAATTAAATAAAATAAAAATATAAAACTATTTTTAAAAATGTATACGTTTATGTTTAAATAAACGTCAACGTACAAAATAAAAAGTGAAATTAAATAAATAAAAAGGCTAAGAATATGAAAATTGTATTTTTATAAACCTAATGACTTAAGAAAATTATTAGAAAAAGAAAAGTATTTATTTAACTAATTATTTATTTAAAATTAATTATTAGCTATTTATTAAACTATTTATTAATTTAAAAAATTAAAAATAAAATAAGAAAATAATCTAGGAAATGAAGTGAAAACTTAGAAAAGTCTAAAAATGTATAAAACTTAATTTAGAACTAAAAATATAATTATTATACTATTTATATAATTATTATTAATTAATAACTATTTATTTATTTATTATCTATTTAATTAATTAAAATTACAAAAACTTAGCAAATGAACAGTGAAATATGTAAATATATTTTTTACAGATTACAAATAACTTATATAACTTAGAAAAATTATAAAAAGTTATCCTAGATAATTATTTAATATAAAAACTATTTTATTTAATAACTTTTCCTAAAACTATTAAACTGTTTTTGATTTTTTATAATTATTAAATGAGAACCAAAAATTCTAAGAAAAATATATGTTGTAAAGAAAAGGTGCAGAAAAAATACAAAAATATAAAAAGGTGGTGTCCAGTTGTGAAATAAGCAGAAAATAAGCCAAAACAGCTTATTAAGCAAACTGGCCTATAAGTATATAAATAATAGGGGGTGCAAGGGTATAACAAGAAAAGTCCCTAGGGCAATTGGTATCCAGGTACAACTCTATCACCCTTAAAAGGGGGGGAGGTCTCAGGTTCGAGCCTGCCTCACCCCTTTTTGCAAAACATTTTTTTTTTGATTTTTTTATTTTACAAACTTATTAAACACTGAAAATAATACAACTTTAATGAAGGGAGTTTGGCTGAATGTGAATAATAAGCAGAATGCAAGCTTATTTGTGAGACAGAATAAGCAAAAAGCTTATTAGGATTTGGATAAGCTTGAATAAACTACAATATTGAGCCACAGACTAAAATAAGCCAAATACTAATGATAATAACTAGGAATAAGCACAGGGAAACCAAAGGAATACACTCAACAAGCTACAATCAACAAATAAGCATTTGGCTTATTTGACAGACCAAGATTGGCCTAGAGAGTCAACTGCAGGCTACTGTAGAGATCACTAGGGGGTTCAGGAGTCCAATTTTTAGGTTGAACCCTATAGATGGACTGGTGGTCTACAAAATAAGCCAAGAATCAGGTCAATAAGCCCACTAATAAGTTCACAATGAGCTTATGAAAAAGCTTTGAACACTGAATTGCTCAATGTACTATGAGATGGGACAAGTTAAAAGTTAAAAGCAGGCTTATTAAACAAGCTTGAATTTGCAAATTAAGCACTGAACCTATGAAACTTGTGGATTGGCTTTTCAAAGAACTAATTCTCACAAGCTAAATCAAACAGATGAACTTATTAGAAGCTTGTAAAAAGGGAACTCAACACTGACTTGTCAGTATTGAGACTCTGGTGGGGAACTTTTGATGACCAAAAATAAGCTTGTACATAAGCTCAAAAATGTAAAGTGAGCTTATACACATGTAGCTGGCAAGTAGAGGTTTCCAAAACACCAAATATCAAAGACTAATGTTAACTAATGAACAAGTTGCAAGCTTATGCAATAGGCTTGTAAGCCTGTGCACAGGGTAAGTTTCAGAAAAACAGGCTCAAAGATAAGCCTAAATAAGCATTTTGGTTAAGCAAAAAAAATAAATAAAAATATTCTAGTGGAGATTAGCAACAAATTAACAAGATCCTAAAAGCATACAACCTAAAGCTTACTAAATAGATCACAATAAAAATCTCTAGTTTATTCAAAAAATTTTATCTGTGAACTTTTGACTTTTAGATTATGAACCTAAGTTGACTTATATGAGTTTTAAACTTAATCTACTGATTAAACATGTTATAAAAAGATATAATGAGACTAAAGTAAGTTAATACAACAACTATTATACTGATTTGCAAGATCTTAAACCCTAAACTCTTAACAGTGAAACTATATAGAGGATTTAGAAAGATTTTGACTATTTGATGAGTTACCACTGGATTTTATGATAGAACTAAGCTAATAGAACTTGTTTAAGCATGTAACAATAGATAACAACCAACAAATTTACCTATAGATCAGATAAACAGATTAATCCAAACACCACTTAAACAAACTGATTATAAGATTTCTTAGGTAAATTACTGTTTCAAGCCATAAAACATATCCATAAGGTTATTATATGAAAACATGGACTGATTTAAGCATACAAACACAACAAATAACAACAATTGCTCATGGATCATTGATGGACAATTTTCACAGTGAAAGTGATATATTGAGCAACAAGTGATTACAAAGAACAAGCAAGGTGTATCAAGCAATCATTTCACTTAAATACACAAAATAAGCACAGAAAGACCAAAGATAAGCAGTACAAAGCAGTTAAACAATAAAAAGCTAAAAATGAGAATTAAACTCACAATATGCAATCCAGCTATAAACCAATAACCAGGATCATAAACACTCCTATAAGCTTACCACTAAGCCTCTAACCCAAGGGCAATCCACAATACACCCTGCTCCAGCTTCTTCTTCATCTTCACCATGATTTTTTATTTTT
>LBNU01024646.1:34060-59439 GCA_014162995.1 Artemisia annua | reverse complement strand
AGCTGAACCGATGAGTCGACGTCTAAATGTGATCTCTTATCCCGAGGAGTTTGCCCATATGAACGTCGCTCACGATGAGCCTCAATTTCGATCACACATGTATGATGATCTTTTTGACTTTCCATGCCCCTGATCGTTCCACAAGTTTGAAAATTTTGTTGTATCATCCTCCATCACTTGACTCTTACTATAAGCTTAACATCCCAGGAGATGGAATGACATCTTTTTTTGATTTTACGGCCGATCAAACAGAATGGAAAAAAAAATCTTTTATATGGAAACCTTTTTGAAGATAAATTTGGGAAAAATGAAGTTTAAAAGGAAACCGATAATTGAGGAAGCTGCCTACTCTTGAAGACTTAAACGACTGCTATATCTACCTTTTTCGCTTCGAGAGGGATGATTTCCTGGTTTCTCGGCGTTGGTCTTCCATCGATGCTACCCTGCTGGACGCTAGTTGTGGGGTGTTTTACTAGTGAAGAAAAATGTGTTTGGAGAAGACCAGGCGAATACGTCAGATGGGATGGTTGAAGATCAGTCCTTTTTAAAGAATGTGACTGCGTTGATGAGAATTTAAAAGTCTCTACCATTAAGAACTTCTAATGTCTGGAGAAAGTGAATCCTCGTTTCTATTTCTTGATGCAAGATTCCAATTCTTCATTGGAGATTGATAGATTAAGGACGTACTTTCGTATCCTACCAGGAAATGAGACAAATTTATTTAAGCCCGTCTTTTTGTCATCATCCGTTAATGTTCTATTCTAAGAAACCGTTTCTTTGCTAACGGAGCTTCACGGGGAAATTCCAAGACCTTACATCTTGTGGAAATAAGGATCCAAGGACCGATCTCGAACTGCAGCTTATTTTATACTTAAAACTTTAACTTTTGCAACTTTCAAGCAAAGTCTCACTTTCATTTTGCATTCTTATTCAGATTTTAAGAAAGTATGCTTGTTCCAAAATTTAAATAAAAATTTGAACTAGTACTCTATATCAAAATTGTATAAAAATTTATTTTGCTTAACAAAACGGTTTTTAACGTTCAAAGGTTTGAAAATAAGCACGTTATTAAGTCAAATTAGGAGCTCCTGGGAGGAAAAGCCATAGATTACTTATATAAGCTCTAAAGAGAACCAACTACTCCACGCTTAGCATTTTCATTTACACAAATCGTAAAAACTTAGCCTAAACGTTAAGGGTAGCAGCTAGATCAACACTCTAGCAGAGTCGGGATTCCCCTTGTTCTAGCCTAATCAAGTCTAAACTTTCACTAATACCGAAGTATTAATGTATAGCAAATTATTATTTATTGTGCATAGCACTTCTTTTTCATGAAATTTTTAACTTAACTACGATAAAAATTTTAAAATTTTGGTCAAAACGGGGGTACTAGGGACTAGTAGGTACAACATGTGAAAAGTTTGAAACAACATGTGAAAAGTTTGAAAAATTTGGGTCAAATTCGCAAGAATTCCCCCCCACACTTAGAATTGAATATTGCCCTCAATATTCAACGTACCGGCACTTAGCCGAAACAATTGAACGGAAAAAGGTAATACTACCATCCAAGTGTGGAAACGAATTCTTGTTTCACGAAGGATTAATAAAATATCCCTGGATTAACGTTATAAACAAAGATCGGATATTGGGCGGTTGGATTGAAAACAAGCGCATCAATCATCACGATCTACGGGAATCCTGAAAACAAAGGCAAATAACACAAGAAGGCAAACAAGTAGAGGAAAATCCCCCACACTGTTGTTAGAAATATAGAAAGAAGATAGAATGATAAGCATGGGTTGCCACCCACGAAGCGCTTGTTTATTATCGAGTCGTGTAGCTTAGACTCGCCCCGAATTTACTTAATCTTGGGGGAGCAAACAGAACGGACACCCGACATGAAAAACGGAGGTGCCGGGGTCAAAGACGGTATCCTCACTCCCGGTGGAGTGAAGAAGAGGAGAAATCACATCATATGTGAAGAAGGGAAGAAAGATTTTGATAAGGATTAGAATTTCATCTTCGAAAGCAAAATTCTCGTTAAAGCTCATTTTAACAAAAACCTCGGGAAGGAGGGTTGGGATTGTTTCTTGAAATAACAAACTCTTATGATAGAGTGCTCCTCCCCCCGGGTCATGATCTTCCTCAAAACAAAAAGGATCATTCTCCGATTGAGATATGATATGAGAAAGTTCATCGGAGAACTTCTCGTGAAGAGAATCAATCATATGAGATGAATCCTGGACCTCGGGTTCCATTTCGGACTCATCACTAGGAATATCGAAGATCGGGTTATTTGAAATTAGGGAAAATTCCGAATTGAAATCAAATAACGGATTTGTGAAAGTTATATTAGATGTTTCGGAAACCCTTGGAACAAGGTCATCAATATCCTTAGGATGATCGAATTCAACTTCCTTCGGAGGGAGAGAAAGTGACGGTTCTTCAATATATTCGATATCTCCATAAGATAAAGAATCGTCATCGTCGGAATCGGATAACAGCTCATCATTGTTCTTCTCAACGTCAGCAAACGGTATATCATTTTCAACGAATTCACAATTACCGTTAGAATTTTCTCCGGACTCACTTGGGATTGGGACAAGATTCTCAACACTAGACTTTTTGAATTCGTCCGATTCCGTTGCCGAAATAGTGTTTAGATGCTCGTCCCCCATTTTTAGAGAGTCCTCGGGTTCTACGGGAGAAACAACGGAAGCTTTGTGAGGATTAAGAATGATCATAATTTTCTCATCGTCGTCGTCGGAATCATAGTAGATAAAAGATTTATAAGGATTAGACGCTCTCTCTTCAGCAAGTAACTCTGCAATAGACTTCTCACGAGGCTCGGGAGTATGAGTATCACGATTATCCATAAACTTTCGTAACATCTCACCAAAGAATTTCAGTTCCTCCATAACTTCATCCGAAATTTGAAGATTTGACGAATTTTGAAAAGAATCACCATTGTAATATGGTACTTGCTCATACGAGTTTTGAAAGGGAAGATGAAAATCGTTTTGAGGATAATTATCAAAACTCGTATCACCAGCATAAGACGTTTCAGCACACGGGACGTAACATATACAATTCGTGTATCCACATTGATTACAAAAACATTGTCCACATGGTAATCCTTCGTCGGATGGATTTCCACAATTAAAACAAGTGAACGAAGGTGGTGGTGGTGTCGGATAATAATCGGGAACGTTTTGAAGGATTGATCTTTGAACATACGCGGGAGAGTTACAAAACCAACAAACGCCGTCATGAATATCACTACCACATTGTTCGCACGTACACCAAACACAAGAACCTTCAAAGAACGGTTCACCACAATTAACACAAATCGGATCCATAAGAATTAAACATAAGAGGGAGAAAGAGATAGAATTAAACGATTTAGAGGATTAGAGAAGAAGAATTAAACGGATAAGAGGATAAGATGATTATTTTTAGAATTTTATGTCGGAAAAACAAAGGAAAAACAAAATTTAAAATCAATTTTGAAAAAGAAAATATTTTTGGGTTTTTGAAATTAGAAAAATGGATAACAAAAGAAAAACAAATTTTGAAAAATAAAATATTTTTGGTTTTTATATTTTGAAAATATATACAAAAGACGGTAACTTCCCGGAGGAAGGGTCTTCAAATTCACTAATCTTCAAAACGAGAAACGGTTTCGGCTTTCACTCCTCCCCGGCAGCGGCGTCAAAAATTGATTTAGGATGTAGTATATAAAAGACTTTTTGACCGGGAAATAGTCAAAGAAAGTCAACCGGGAGTATTGGATATCCCCGGGTCGTGTCCGTGTGAGGTGTGAAATGCGAAGTCGAAAACCGTTTTGTGATCGGGTGATTTGAATGGATTAAAAGAGATAATTGGGAATTTCTAAACTAAATCAACCAAATAAACGCTCAAAATAACTCAAATAAACAAATGACGAAAGCACGTAAATCACAATTACACTAAAACGTAATCTAAGCTAAAAACGTAACGCGTAAATTATAAAACACATAAAAATAAACAATTTTAAAACTACAACTTTTTGCAAACATCAAATCTAAGCATAGAATGAAGGGAAAACATAACAGTTAAGGTAAAACTAACTTAAGGCATAAAAGGAAAAGTCCTAAAAGCTATTCTAATGGACTAATAAGCTGAACTAAGGGAGCAATAAGCAAAAGGGCAACTAGGGGAAAACCTAAATAAGCACTAGAGGGACAGAATATAACAATTACATAAGCCTAAATAACACTAACCTAAGCTAAATCTACCTAAGGGCTGCTGAGTGAAAAGTGACTGAAGGGGGAAATTTGGCAGCCCTAAAAGCTACTAAAAGCTACCATAAGCTATACTAAGGGGGAATATAAGCTAAGGGTATCTAGGGAGATCCTAAAAAACTAAGGGGAACAGAAAATAAGCAATTAAAAAGCACTAATTAGTATATGCCTACTAAGGGCTGCTGAAATGGGGAAAAAAAAGGCTTAATGCTAGTCAAAAGCTAATAAGAAGCTACTATAAAAAATCAAAAAAATAGGCATCAATTAGCATACCAACCAAACATCATGCACACCAATTTTTAGCTAAAAAGGACTAATATTGAGCAAATGAAAAATCAAAAACTACTGCTGATCTGCACATTTTTTGACAGCAAAACGGTGCAAAAATGGGTCAAAATTTTGGGATTTGACTCATAAAGTCAAGGGACCAGGTAGTGCACTACTACACTATCTTATAATGAACCTATTTTGAAGCAAATGAACAACTTAAGAGGCCTAAATCTATCATTTGTCCTAATTACTACTTTAAAACAGTTTTGAGTAAAATTTTTTGGAAAAACAACTAAGCTACTTTAGAACTACTTGAAAATGATAATTTTTACTTCTAAACTACAACTAATATTGATTGAAAGCTGTTTCAAATTAAAATTTGGGTCAAAACAGTTTTTAACTAAAGATAAAGGCTTGTGCCAAACACTAGTTAAGGAAGACTAAAACAAAATTAAAGCAACAATAAGCTTACACAAGCTTGAATAAGCTTATGTAAGCTTGATGGAACAGTAAAGGAACTTTAGAAACAGATTATAACTATTTGAAAGGATTCAAATGCATAAAAACCAATATTTAAATGGAAAGCTGAATTGGAATCAATAGAAAATAAAAAGCTTTTAAAGAACAAGTAAAAACTGAGATTGAAAAATTACAATGCTTGGGAATAAAACAGTGTTTAAAAGTTAATAATAAGCTAAAATTAAACTATAGTCTAAAAGCTACACTACTCTATACTAAGTCCTACTCCTAATCTACTACCTACTGCCTTATACATATGGCACAACTATTCTATTTATACTACTAGAGGTAGGGTTCCTGATGGCTTTTTCTTGTTTGTCTTCTTCTGAGTTGTGCTAATTCTGTGAGAGGATGAAGGCTTGAGTGCAATTTTGTGCTTTCTTCAATCCATCTTGGCCATTGGTTTTGTCTTGGTGACTACTCAAATCATTCACAGCCGTTGATCAATTTTTGAGCCTTATATCTCCTCAAGGATTGCCAAGGTGGCTTTGGAGGGGGGGGACCAAAGGGGTGAGCATGTGAGGGTGTTTTGTCTGTTGGTGAGGCTTGTGAAAGAGACAGGGGAGGTGAGGATTTGGCGCCAAGGGATATACAGGGTATGGGTTTGATTGAGATTAGTCAAAAGCTGGGGAAAAAAACGGGTAATTGATGTTTTTGTTAGCAGAGGAAGTTGGGTTTGGGTTATGTGGGTTTGTCAAGTGTGGCGGGCTGGGTTTAGTGATAAGTAGATTAGTGGGTTGAGCTTATTAAGAGTTTTGGTTTAGATCCGGATTAGATAGTAGTATTAGATAAGTAGGATTAGTAATATAGTTTGAAAAATCTGTTTCGTAAGAGAGATAAATTGGTAGTTAGTATTTTTTTTTTTTTTTTTTTTAATAATAATAAGTAAAAGGTAAATTAAAAAATAAAAATTCTAACAAAATACTTAAAGAAAAGTTTTGACAAAATTGGTTTTTTGGGATTTTATTTGAAATGTTTTGAAATGAGAAAGGGTTTTGGTTTTTGAAAATAAATTTTCATTTAAGCTTCGGGATAAAGGGTATTTTGGTCATTTGGTCTTGGATAAGGGTGTAACGGGTAATTATAGGTTTGGGTTGGTTTTCCAAGCTCACCCCATGCCACATCCCGGGATTGACTTTTGTGTTGACTTTTCGTCTTTTTCTTCATTTTTCCTCAAAATTGTGTCGAGTCGATCCGGTTATGCTCCATTTAGTTCGGTAATCCCATCCATGCTCCGTTTTGCTCACTTTTGCCTTGTTTTCAATCCATTTGTACCTGAAATACACAAAAACACATTCCAAGGATATTTGTGACATTATATGGTCTTTTCGGGTGTTTTTGGTCGTTTTTGTTCGTTAAATGAGGTAAAAGATATGTGTAAATAGGCACATATCCTAGTCAAGATTAAATCGCTAGAGCTAATCGCTATCTTCACAAAATGCACAAGGCCGTACTAATCGCTACACAAAACGCCAAACCAAGTCAGCTATCTAGCCGATTTGTCCTTTTCGTCCAAATATAGTAAAGAAAGCTAACCGCTAGACTTTATCGCTACTTTTTCAGAGCTAATCGCTACTTTTTCAGAGCTAATCGCTACGAAGAAACTCAAACAGAAGAGCTAATCGCTAATAAGAAAAATGACCCAAAATCCTTCAAACCTCCAAACTGACGAAAGATATAGCTTATCCTACTGAAGAACTAAGTAAATATAGCACCACTAATCACGAAAGTACACCCATAACACTTCATATAACACAAACAAGATCAAACCAAGATGTTTTCCTAGAAACTATTCTAACCAACTAAAACCACAAAAACCAAACCAAATCCGAGAATCCAAGGCCCTAAGATGAAACCATGGCTCTTGATACCAATTGTAGGATACTCATAAACATAACACTTATGGTTCTTGTGATTATGGATCGAATAGGAAGAGTTTAGAGAGAGAAAGTGGGAGCCTTTAGAGATAGAAACAATATTTGTATATTAGCTTGTAATGAAAGGTCCAACCCTCACCCTTGCTAGGTGAGGGGTATTTATACTTACAAGATACTAAGTGCCTCTACTAGGCTGTGGATCGAGCTGACAGTAGGTAAAGACCCGACCCGACTCCACAAATACTAACTAATACTAAACTACGTACTAACTAATATGATAAATACTACGAGCTACAGAATGCTAAGCAATACTCGGGGTGACCGAGTCTACTATATGAAAAACGTATTCCTAACAAAAGATCATGAAGAAATACTGCCCCCGCTCTGAACTAAGGAAACTGGAAGATGAGTTTCATCAACTGGTAGTCAAAGGAGTGGATCTTAAGACCTACAATCGAAGGTTCCAACAGCTTAAGGTGTTGTGTCCTACCGTGGTGCCAGATATTGAGAAGGAACTGGAAAAGTATGTCGAAGGACTTCCCCGCAGTATTGAAGGAAATGTCATTTCATCGAACCCATCCAACCCCGAAGCAGCAATAGAACTTGCTCAGAAACTATTGGACCGCGAGGTCAAGTGCTACAACAAACTCAAGAGGAAACTCGATGACAAGAGGACTACTCACCACCACAACAACACCCATCCTCGCAACCACAACTCCGACAACAATACTCACCGAAGCAACCACCCGAACCAACCTAACTGCAACACTCACCAAAACCAACAGAATAGAAGGCAAGAAACTGCTAGAGCCTACACTGCGACCGAAGGTAAGGAATACCATGGTCAGAAACCCCAGTGTAACAGATCCAAACTCCACCATAATGGGCCTTGTACAACCAAGTGCATGAAATGCCAGAAAGTAGGCCACCAGGCTAAGGATTGCCGAAGTCCCGCTATTGGTAGCAACCTACAACCCATCGCTTCAACTTGCTATTCCTGCGGAGAAGTAAGACACTTCAAGAATCGCTGCCCGAAAGGAAACGGCCAGCAGAACAATGGTCGAGGGAGAGCATATGTGTTGAAAGAAGAAGACGCACCACTGGACCCTGATATTGTCACGGGTATGTTCTTACTAAATCAACATAGTGCTAGAATATTGTTTGAATCCGGAGCAGATAAGAGTTTTGTTTCCTCTACATTTGCTCCTTTACTTAACGTCGCCCCCTCTAAACTCCACACTACCTATGAGATAGAAATGGCTAACGGAAACCTAATCGGTACCAACAGTATTCTTCAGAATTGGACCCTAACCCTACGAGATAAACCCTTTCCCATCGATCTTATGCCTATTCCACTCGGAAGTTTTGACGCCGTCATCGGTATGGATTGGTTATCCAAACACCGCGCCCGGATTCTCTGCGACGAGAAAGCCGTTCACATCCCGCTTGATAACAAAACCCTAATCGTCCATGGAGACAAGAATAAAACTCGTTATGGTATAATCTCATACATACGAGTAATAAAATACATGAACGAAGGATGCCAAGCATTCATGGCTCATATATCGGAAAACAAGTCCAAAGAGAAGCGACTTGAAGATGTTCCTGTCATCAAGGAATTCCCCGAAGATTTGCCCAGACTCCCGCCTGCCCGCCAAGTAGAATTTCAGATTGAACTAGTGCCTAGAGCAGCACCAGTGGCAAAATCACCTTACAGGTTAGCGCCATCTGAAATGAAGGAATTGGCAGAGCAATTGAAAGAGTTGTCAGATAAAGGTTTTATCCAACCAAGCTCATCATCCTGGGGAGCTCCTGTCCTATTCGTTAAGAAGAAAGATGGATCTTTTCAAATGAATACTCGAAGATCGACCTAAGGTCTGGATACCATCAGTTGAGAGTCCGAGAGGAGGACATTCCCAAAACCTCCTTTAGAACGCGTTACGGACATTACGAATTTCAAGTGATGCCATTCGGTTTAACAAATGCACCCGCGGTGTTCATGGACTTAATGAACCGAGTGTGCAAACCTTACTTGGATAAATTCGTAATAGTGTTCATAGACGATATTCTGATCTACTCCCGCGATGAGAAAGAACAGGCCAAACATCTGAAGATTATCTTGGGTTTGCTCAAAGAGGAGAAATTGTATGCCAAGTTCTCCAAATGCGACATTTGGATTCGAACTGTACAATTTCTTGGGCACGTCATCAACAGTCAAGGAATTCATGTAGATCCCGCAAAGATAGAGGCCGTAAAAGTTTGGGCATCAAAGATAGAGGCCGTAAAAGGTTGGGCATATCCTACGAGTGCCATGGAGATACGCCAATTTTTGGGTCTTATCGGATACTACAGGAGATTTATAGAAGGTTTCTCGAAAATCTCAAAGCCTTTGACCGAATTAACCAAAAAGAACAAGAAGTATGTCTGAGGAGAAGCAGAGGAATCAGCTTTCCAGCTGTTAAAGCAAAAGCTTTGTGAAGCACCCATACTAGCCCTACCGGAAGGAAGCAAAGATTTCGTAGTATACTGCGATGCTTCATATCACGGTTTAGGTGCTGTGCTGATGCAAAGAAGCAAAGTAATAGCTTACGCCTCACGACAACTGAAGAAACATGAGGAAAATTACACAACTCACGACTTAGAGTTAGGAGCGGTAGTATTCGCTCTCAAGTTGTGGAGACATTACCTCTATGGCACCAGGTGTACCGTATTCACCGACCATAAGAGTCTCTAACACATCTTAGATCAGAAGGAACTGAACATGAGGCAACGTCGCTGGTTAGAGCTACTGAGTGACTACGATTATGAAATCTGTCATCACCCAGGAAAAGCCAACGTCACGGCAGATGCTTTAAGTCGGAAGGAACGACTTAAGCCTCTCAGGGTCAGGTCATTAGGAATGACCATTCATTCATCCTTTCCCTCCCAAATACTCGCTGCTCAATCCGAAGCTCTTAAGGAAGAGAATCAACCTAACGAAAAGATTTACGGCATGCCGGAGAACAAGAATGGTTTTGTTAAGAGAGAAGATGGAATGCTCTGTTTCAAAGACAGAAGCTGGGTCCCTCTCTTCGGAGGTATTCGTGATCTCATTATGCACGAATCTCACAAATACAAGTACTCCATCCACCCAGGTTCCGACAAGATGTACCAGGACATCATGAAACTTTACTGGTGGCCAAACATGATGGCCGACTATTGGGAATTATAGATTTGAAGATTACAAAACCCACAAGAAGAAATGAAGATAGAAGAAACAATGAGGACCTAATATGTCATAGTTAGTTAGCTTTATTAGTAAGCTAACCTTATTAGGGTTTGTAACCTCCCTCTATTATATAAAGAGGGTAGGCGTCTATACATTCACCAACTGATAGCTAGTCTCTCCAATGAGAGCCTAGAAACGCATAGAGCATGTAGTAGTAGTAGTAGTAATAGTAGTTTATTTATTTTTAATAAAGAAAACCTTATTAACCATAATAAATAATAAGAAAAGAAAGAAAAAGATAGAAAGATATACAAAATTATGTTACAAAGTACCATGATCAAGAAGAAGCTCTCTTTGCAGCAAGCCTACTCTTGATAAACCTAATCAACTGTTCAGCATTGGTCATAGCTATACTCACCATATCAGGAGGAACCTCCAACTTGTGTCTAAGCATCTGCTCCATAAGATCCACTGGTAGTGGATATGGTACATCTGATAACATATACACAGTAATACCAGACAAAGTCTCCAACACATGAACATTGGAGAGAGGATAAAACTGCCAACCACAAACCTTCACTGATGATGATTATCCCAAACTTTGAAACCTTTACCATTCTGATAAGTAGAATCAAAGAGCACATACTGGTCTCCCAACAGTAATAAGCCAGCACCAACAGCAGGATGTGTGTTATAGTAATTAGACACCATCCCATACAGCTTGATAAGATCATGTCTATCCACCAGATGGAGAATCTCATTAAGAAAGGTGAAACGTTTGAAAGAACCATCCTGCCTCTGAAGTCAATTCCCATTTGACCAATTTATGCCACACAACTGGTTCCTCATCAGTAGAATCATCGTCTAAGGATTCCTGGATGAATGAACTATCCTCAACTTGTAAATCAAGTTGCCTATAAGAAACTCTCTTTTTGGCTATACTCTTCTTCCTTTGACTTGGTGTAGAGGAAGGTTTAACAATATCAGGAATGGGAACCTCTTGTGTTGCACCAAAAGCAACAACAGGAGTTGGTGGAGAGGATGGAACATCGGTGGTATTGAGTTGGGGAGCAACAGTGGGAATGGGTTATGTAGTAACCTCGGCAGAAACAACTAGTGTTCCACCAGAAGGAACAGAGGTATCCTTTACATTGGGTGGTGGAGACTTAGAACCTTGATCACCCCTAACAACTGTAGCCTCATCAACCATTGGTTCAGTAGATGGAGAATGTACTGCCTCAGTAGGAACAAAGTGTGAAGGAGCAGTAGGAATGGATCCTGGTGCACCAGCAGGATCAACACATGGTTCACTAGTAGGAATAGGTGTCTCCTTATGGTAGCCTCCTCTTGATGGAATGAAGCAGCAGCAGAATCAGCATGAGCAGAAGAATCATCAACACTAGAGAGCTTTGACCTCTTAGAGGAAGGTTCTTCAAGAACAGGCTTTGGTCTGTCCAAAATCCTTGGAGATGATTGAAGCCCAGCTCTTACAAGTGCATTCTGAATCTTTTCATATTCAGTTCTCAGCTATGCATCATTTAACTGCTTAACCTGTTTCATGCTCCACCCACGGTTATAAATAGCACAACTTTGATTTTTGAAAACATTTCTCATATATTCCCTTTCCTCTGCCTGTGTCATAGGCTTCTCTCTCTTCTCCTTTGCTATCCTTGCTGCATTTGCTTGTTGTTTCTGTTTCATTAAAGCAACCATTCTAGCAGCAAAGTTCTCTTCTGTGACATCTTCACCTAAAAGTTCCTTGGCAAGTGAAGTGTTGGAAGCAACCTGATTCTGAACCTGCATCCAATCAGTTGCATAGAACTTCAAGACAGCATCATCTAACTCTTGTTGCCTTTGACTGGTTATAGTGCTTGCCATGGATGCATCTTTCTCAGCCAGAGCTTGCCTTGCCAATGCTGCATCATGCTCGACTTGTTTAACCTTTGCAGCATGATGCTTTGCCAAATCAGCTTGTTGATCATCATGTAGTTTTTTGGCAGCCTCTGCACCCAGTCTATCTTCTTCCAATTGTCTCTTTGTCCTTGTCTTAGGAGCAGCGTATNAATTCACAAAAACAAGGAGAAGCATCAAAAGGAAAGGCAAAACTGACAGCAAGAGAGAAGAGATCAAAGTGCTATATCTGCAAAACCAAGGGACATGCATACTGGGCATGCAAAGAAAGGAAAAGGCTAGCAGGGATTGAAGCAGTGCATGATATGAATGTAACAAGACAGATTATAGATCAAGAAAGACTTTACCCTGAAAAGGTACATGTCTTTGGTGATTATACAGTGCAAGGAACAGACAAACAAAGGGGACTGGAATGACATCTGGTATGTTAGTAAGAAATATAAAGTTCATATGTGCCCTAGGAGAAAGTTGTTCAAAGATGTGAATTACAAGTTTAAAATGATAGGAAAAGAGGAATATGAATGCAAATTCATTTTCTCATATGGCATAGGTACTGCTAACATCAAAACAGAATATGGTGATATATATGTTAGGCAAATTCAGTACACCCCTGAAACATCTTTAAATATTCTCAGTCTTGAATTGTTAGAAAAACAAGGGTTTTCTGTGAAAATAAAAGATACAAGATGCAATATCATTCATATGTATCATGATGAAGATACAAGTCTGCCAGAACCATGTGAAGTTGAAACAGGGAAAGTTGGGGCAAGAGAAGTTGTAGAAGAACATAACAATTTTATGCAGAGTTATTTCAAGTCAATTGATCCAGGAGATGAGTGCTCTCTAATCAAGGGAATTGAAGATTTAGATTGGAATAAAGATGTGACACATGATTACTTGGATGATGACTATCAAAGTTTTAATGGAACCCTTTATACCTTAAAGGTCAATTCTTTCTCTAGATTCATTTCATTTATGAATTTGTTAAAGAAAGGCAATCTGTTATATAGAAACTGGGAAGTTTTCAACAAGAAATTCTTAGATATGATTAGATGGTTCTATCTAGTGCATTTGAACTATGAAGCATTAGATACATTGCCACCAAACTTAAGGTAATCATGAAACAAGTCATTTAACACATGTTTAAAAGGAATTGATCTTCCTTATGGTGCCAAGAAAACCAAACGCAAACTCGGGGTCAATTTGTTTTGTTCTCGTTGGAGATTAGCACAAGGACGAATGCACATTAATAACCTCACTATACACTTACTATTCCTAGTACCTTAGTAATCGTACCCTTCCATTTAACACGTTTTCTAAACCCTATATAACCCCATGCATGATAACGAACCATGCACCATCACCTACAAACACAACACAAATAATTTTTGTAAGTCTTTTTACAAACAGTGAAAGTCGTATACTTTGGCCAAGTTTGGGAGTGTTTCGAATCGAGCTAAGGGTAACAAGCATTTGCTCCTAGGTCTTTGGTGTGCAAGGAAACGAGCCACATTCTTTTCCTAGCCATTCTCAACTTGTACGACACCTTTTACCCACCCTTTTGAGGTGAGGTGAGTCAATCTCAACTCTTTTCCAATTTATATTTCCTTTCGATGTGCATTTGCTTTGCTCGTATATTTTTGTATCCACATTAACAACACACATATTAAACACGACGTCCTAATTGTTTACTATATGGTTAACGAGGATTGACCAACATTCGTAACATATAATTACATATAAACATATTTTAGACACGTTTTATATGTCCACTTGACCTTTTCGAATCCTATGAAACACTTAGAATTATTCAAACGCACCTTGTCTTGTTTACTTTGGCCACGTTAATCCTAACTAAACACACGACATATTATTTTTAATGGTCAACCCCATTTTTCATACACTAAACAAACGAGATACATAAATGGTTAGACATTACGATCACGTTTAATCCCATTCCTAGACCCAAAGTATATCGAGTTTAACTATGTTCTTAAAACCTTTTATATATTAACGTGGGCCTTAAAGCCCAATAAGCTAAATATAAGCTATTCGTATAAGCTGGTCCAGTAAACCCAGGTCCAATGTTTTTATAATACTTAAATGGGCCTAACCCCAATCCCAATACTCTCCCAAGCCCGTTGGATCTTAAAACCTTATTGGTCCTTTGTTTTCACTCGTTAAAAGCCCAATAACCCCTAAATAAGCTCTTTTCTAAAATAAGCTGTTTTTATAAGCTCAATAAGATGTTTCTAGCTGAGGGACTAAAACTGTCACTTTAGAAACTTGCAGTCAAAAACTGCCAAATTGGCATATTGTGATGAAAACTGTAAATCTAAGAACTTTTGGGTATAAAATGTAAAAATAGAATATTTTTGGACTTAATATATATACACACACACACATATATATATCTTTATATTATATATAACAGGAGGCGTTACACGTGTAATGTCACCTCATTGCCCAGTCATTGCCATGTAATTATTATAGCATCAATGTCATAAGCAATTTTAATAATTTATTTTGTATTTTTTTTTTTTTTTTTTCGAAATTAGCATGTAAAAATTCGGAATTTATTATATTAAAAAATACCATGAAGAGAATTGAACTTGGGTTGTTTGTAAAATTAACACATATGATTACCACTAGACCAACAAAATGTTTTGATTATATCTTGCAAAACCAAATCTATAAGCCTTAACTAATATTTTAGGGTTAAATTTGTTAAATTAAAAAGAACAAAACAATACACACACCTGCCATTCATTATGTAATCGATCTCTCTCTTTATTCCAAAACCTTTTTAGCGTTTTAACAATTGCTGGCCTCGATTCAAATGGACAAGATCATTCGGTATATTTATTCTTTTCAATTCCTTTATAATTGACTATAAATTGTTATTGCATGCTCTTTTGTAGTTTACTGACTTTCATATAATAAGTCAATAAGGATACTTGAGCCATTAATTTAATGTAAAGGGCTTTATGATATGAAACAATCAGATGTGGCACTCATTACATCCTTAAGTGACAGAATGAATCAAAGTCACTAGGGATACATGGTCACTTAATAAGATTAATCAGGTTGTTTTCTCTTTTCAACCTAAACACGATCAGCAATAAAGATATGAATGAAAAAAGATAATAAATGTGATGACAGCATCTCGATCATTAGGTATGCAACATGTTATGACGTTCCGTATGCAACACGTTTCCAGGTTTTCTCTTTCATACATTGTTCATGATTATTGAAAACTTTCTTTTACTATGCAGTTAATTATTCGTGTGATTCAATACTCGAAAGTTGAGAAAATTGATAGCTAAACATCTTATAACTTATGTGAAGTCTTTAAAGAACACAAATACTAAATCAGCTCATGTCGTCATGAGTTTAATGAATGTATTATAGGTTAGCTTTTATTAGTGTTTGAGGAAATTTTATAATTAATATTAAACCTATTGCATGTGTAATTTATTTTTATTGTAATCTTCTTAGTAGCCCAAACAAACTTTGTATATATCATCATTAATGTGGAGAAGAGGGCTAATAAAGATGGTCATGTAGCAAATTTTGTGGAAAGTGAACAAATTATACAATTAAAAGGGTATACAACTTCATTTGTACAGGTATCTATATTGCTAATAAATCTACATTGTTTCATAAATCTTTTTTCTTCATATGTTATAGGTACTATTGTGTGTATTATACCATGGATATGATTGCATTATTTCATTGAAGGAAGTGTAACTATGCACATATAAAGGTAACATGGTTCTCTTGGCTACTCCGTTCTAACGTTTAATTATTGCTTCTTCCACGACACAGCAAGAAAGTCATCTTCTTTCTTTAAAACAGTTAATTGTGTATATATAGATGTAAACTAGCGGGCGGTGTTCCCCTTTGGTATCTATTCAAAACTGTGCAGAAAAAGGGTATTTAGTAGTCAACATTCAAGTCAAAGATCGCCCCAAGCTTATATTAAATGTGGTGTGCACTTTAACTAATATGCAATATGTCGTGTTTCATGCCACTATCAATACCACAGAATTCCAAGCGTATCTGGTACTAATTTTGCCGTTCATTTGATCAATATTTAATGGGTTCTATTCATTTATGTTCATTTTGCTAAAGTTTAATTCTGTTTTTGATTTTAGGAATTTTTTATCAGTCATATAGATGGGACACCAATTAGTTCAGAAGCCGAAAAACAAAGGGTAATCATGTGCTTAAGAGCTGCTATTGAAAGAAGGGTATCCAAGGGTGTGAGGCTGAACTATTCAAGCCCGATAAGCCTTGCCTATTAGCTGAAGTGACAAGAACATTTAGGGAAATATAGATTCAGTTATGCAAAAAATCAGGTCAGAGCACTTAAGAGTAAAGGAACTACCACTTATGTATCATCAAAAAGCGGAGAATTATGATCAAAACACGAGTAGTCTCGGTGGTGCAGTTTTGGTTTCACTTGGTAGTTTATTAAAAAGAAACTTATACCATCTGAGGTTTCATTTGCAGTGGCCGTGTTTAGCATCATAACCTTGATACGCTTTGTTCCACCACCTCAGCCTCCATCTTCAACCCTAATATTCCTTCCTGCTACCATCATACGACCACCACCATTCGCAGGTTTAGGAAGCAATCTCGAAAGAACCACAGAATCAGGCCTTCTTATTACTGGTACACAGCCAAGCATAACAGGCCGGTATAACAGTGTACAAGTAAGTATTCATATTTTTTAGTTCATCAAGCAGCTATATCGCTACAAATAGGTATTCATATTTTGTAGGTGGTGGTCTATAGGAGCAAATAGTCTCCTGAATAGGGTTCTATTACTAATTGTTTGTATTTAAATCGTAATCAGGTATGCTCAGATATAAACAACCCAAATGGCCAGTTCCTTTTACCTAATGATCGAGATGCTATCATGACATTTATATCCTCCCTTCCTATATGAATGAAAAAAGATATGGCTGGCTATGTTTTAGCATGGTTTCAATTAGAGAATCTGCTAGGCGCTCTAGAATGAGAAAGCAAGCACATCTAACAGCTCTTAGGCAAGTATGTTTTTTTTACCAACAATGCTGATTTACTTATCAAGTTTTTCTAAATAATATTGACAGAAAAAGATAATTTTTAACAGCTTTGGAATAGATAAGAGTAAAAACGGGTGGGTGCATGTTTTGTATGCGATCACTTCTTGAATGAATAGTAACACGATCAAAGGTAGAATACATGAGTAACAGATATGTAAATGAATTCTTGACTGAAAACAAGAGAAAACAGATTCTTGGAATTTTTTTGATTTTTTTTATGATGAATAGCCCGTGAGCCATTCTTCAATGCTGCTACTTCTCGCTTTATTATTGGACAGTCGATACCCAGTACTTTATGGCTATCTTTGGCTCCGGTTGTTCTTGGCTCCGGTTGATTCTGATTTTCTTCTTTCCTTTATGCAGACACTGAAGCCGCCACACTCCCCCAGAATGTAGTTCTTGAAGTGGAATGGAATGCAAAATTCGTAGAGTACGAGAGGAAGTAGATCTCTCTTTTCTGATTACATGCATAATATATATCAGGCTGCTAAAGATGTGGTTTTAACTGAAAATATCCTCTATATACCACAAACCCCCCTAGACATTCATAACCCGTGTGAAAACTACCAGCACCTTCTTCTTCCAATCATGTTGCTGCTAAGCAGCCAACTCCTGCTCTTGTCCCAAATTTACTTGATCTTATGGGTCTTGACGATGGTGATGACTGTGCTATTGTCTTAGTTGACCAGCTTGCAGCGGCTACACATGGTTTATGTAGATAGTTTATCAGATATATGTATACCCACTGACAGACAAGTTATGCGTAAGAGCAATTAGTTTTTAACTCATGCCTTAAACACTATGCAGACTGACGTATATATTAGTGTGTCTGAGGGCTGTTGGTGCTCATATAAACCAGCTTTTCATTGCATCATACAATGTCGATGTGGGAAAAGAAGTTTGTTCGATGCCGTGTACAGATACACATACTGTGAAACTATCCTCCGAAGGTCAGTTGTAGAACTGCTTTCATTACCCGCAAAAAATAACCTATACATTAGCTAATCTAAATTACATTATACGTTTACATCTTGCGGCTACATTTTTGTAACAAGTGTTGCTACCAGATATTATTATGACTGTTCTATGTTGTACATGTGCAGTCATTAAAGTTGTGGGAAACGGTACCAACTCTTCATTAAAACAATCATTACCGGAGTTGAAGAATGAGAAGTCCTTTGTCATCTGCGGATGCACGTGTCGCGCGCCTATCGTCCAAAGGTCAGTTGTACAATAGCCTTTCACTCATCAACATAATGGCTGCCTAAACTTTGTCACCAACGGTAATTCTAAATATAACTAAATTAGAAAAACTGTAACCATTATTGAGATAAAATAGTGAGATTACTTTTGGTTATACCTATTTGATTATTTATGCTACATCTTTTTATTTACAAGAGCTGAGATGACCAGTAACTTATGTGATGGTACTTCTACTTATGTAAACTAAATTCAGCAAAAAAAATGTAAATGTCATTTATTTTCCTGTATGGTGATGTTGATTTTGAGCCAATATAAGCATAAGAGTTACGAGTAGTCAAGGGAGTTTAGTTTATTTCATTGTAACCTTACGGCCAGTGAACGTCTTTCCAAATTAAAAGTGGATCAACAGGCGACCGTTTAAAATAACCTCAAACCATCACCAAAAGGCTTATCTATGTATGGCAAACTATGGTAATTGAGTAATTCATGGGTATTTACAATAACATGTTCTTTTCTTTCTTCTACTCCACTAATGACTCTATTATAGGCTGCAATTACATCATACATAATGTCTGTTTCTAAATTTAGATTTAAATTTCCGTATAAGGTGTTATAGTAATTTTATTTAGATTAGTAGTTACTATTTCATTATTACCAAACGTGTTTTTGTTTCTCTCTATTCAACAACTAACGGGCATGTTATAGTTCTTTTGTATGTTTTCTGACTAATAAGTTTTATGCCGATGGCAAATACTTCTCACCTGATGTGAAATTAAACCTTATGCAATTTTATCATTATTCGAGTGTCTTTTTTGACATGTAGGCTGGCAGGAGTGAATATGCAATTGAAATTACATGAGAGTTCAATCAAAGAAGTAAAGAATAATGCCATAGAAGGAACCCCTTTGCTGGCAGCCTTATACATACATGTTTTAGTATTGGACATAAATCAAACAAATCATTTTCTCGATTTAGCATTCTATTTATGTGCATTTGTATAATTATTATGAAGTTAAACAATTTGTATCAATCTACTTATATGAGTAGTCATTATTATTTTTATTAACTGATGTTACTGTTTGTGTTGGCTTGATTTTTGAACGCGACAAAACTGAACAAAGAACCTTGTTTCTTTTTGTTGTCCTTCACGCATCATACAACAAAACAAAGATCTCTTTGTCGCGGACAAAGGAGAAAAAGAAAAACGTACGTTTGGAAAGGAAAAGACTCGTTGCTTGGAGTAGAAAGGTATAACGAAGAAGAAAAACAATCGAGGATTGTTTGTAGCGACGCTAGCGATACAGAATACGGTGTGGAACACATTTAACGTGTACAAGCAACGAAGGGGCAACAAGGATTTTACTTGTTGGCATACTACCAACAAGTAGTAGAAAAGAAAACAAACATTTCGCCTTTTTTGTTTTGAGAGATACCGAGGGTATCCTAGGGCTTGAAAGCCTATTTGATTTGGAAACAAGACAACAAGGACACCAACTTGTTGCGTACAAAGGAAACTTGAGGGTTACTTTGCGTTGGAATCAAGACCGAGACAAAAATTGTCTAGGGTTCATTTTCTGTTTCCAAATCGACACAAAAGGAGGAAGAACAACGTGATACGTGGAGTGGTATATCAAGGAAAGCAAGTTGACAACTTCTAGTACACACTCGACTTGTTTATAGACAAGAAGGGAATACGCGTGTGACAATCACACAAGGTCACAATATAATCTCAAACTCTTTGGATTTCATTTCATATTTATAGTATAGATATTTAGTTTATACTATTAGAAATCAATAGTACTTATTAGGATTTCCCGAAAACTATTTCTTGTTCCCGTAGTATTGAGTGATACCACACAAGTTAGAATTCCTACACATATAGAAAGTGAAGATCATAAACATTTCCAAGATGCCTGACGAAGCAAGTACCAATAACAACGTAGTGAAACCCATAACACCCATTGCACAATACCAATGCCCCAAACTTAAAACCACAAACTATACGGTATGGGCAATCCAAATTAAGGTCATCTTAGAGGCACATGGATTATGGGAAACTATAGAACCTAAGGAAAATACGCAAGTAGAAGATAAGAAGGACAAGGCAACACTTGCCCTCTTATATCAAGCATTGACGGAAGATGTAATTTTACAAGTAGCTAGTTGCAAAACTGCAAAAGAATTGTGGGAATCATTGAAAATGAGACACGTTGGAGAAGAAAGGGTGCAACAAGCACGCCTACAATCATTGATGATTGAATTTCAGACTCTTCAAATGAAGGAGGATGAAAGTGTGGATGCATTTACAGCCAAATTAAATGGCTATGCCATGAAGGCAACTGAATTAGGAAAGACTTTGGATGAATCACTGTTAGTACGAAAACTATTAGACTCCACACCAGATAGGTTCATTCAAATTGTAGCATCCATAGAACAGACAAACGATCTTGATAAATTTACGTTAGATGAGATCGCTGGAAGACTTAAGGCTTTCGAGGAAAGAATTAAACTCCGAAAGGGAGGACAAGTAGAAAGCCAGGATAATTTGTCGTTTGCACAAGGCGAACACTCTAAGAAAGGAAAACGTTTTTTCAAACGTGGTGGTAGATCGAACCACTCACGAGGAAACTGGCAGAATAAGGGAAATAGAAACAACTCGAATGACGGAAACTCATCCCATGGAGATAAGTATAATAATAATAAACCAACATGGGATAAGAGCAAGGTAACATGCTACAACTGTGGAAAATTAGGTCATGTAAGAAATGAGTGTAGAAAACCATCAACAAACCAGGAACAATCAAACCTTATCTTAGAAGACGATGAACCATCACTATTAATGGCTACACACGAAACTGAAGAAGTTTTGTTAAACAAAGGTCCGATACAACCCCAAAAGTATGCTACAACAGATGCTAGCATATGGTATTTAGATAATGGTGCAAGTAACCATATGACCGGAATAAAGAGTCATTTTAAGGACATTGACAAAAGCATCACTGGACGCGTTCGTTTTGGAGATGGATCATATGTAGAGATAAAGGGTAGAGGTTCAATATTATTAGGATGTAGGAACCAACAACAAAAGATAATTTCGGAAGTTTACTACATTCCAAACCTCAAAAGCAACATACTTAGTCTAGGACAACTTACTGAAATAGGTTGCAAGATCATCATGGATGGAAATAAATTGACTTTGTATGATAAGAATAAGACCTTGTTGATGAAAGTAGAACGATCTAAGAATCGACTTTACAGTATCAAACTACACATTAAGGCACCTATATGTCTCTTAGCAAACGTAGATAACCAAGCATGGTTATGGCATGCTAGATTAGGCCATCTAAACTTTGACGCTTTAGATAGGATGACAAGCAAAGGTCTAGTAGAAGGAATACCAAGAATAAAACATGCAGGACAGATATGTGACGCATGTTTATTGGGAAAACACGTTAGAACACCATTTCCAAACAAAGCTAAATTCAGATCTGAGAACCCGTTGGACTTGGTATATGGAGATCTCTGTGGTCCCATCAGCCCAGCCACACATTCGGGAAAGAAGCTCATCTTCTTGTTAGTTGATGACTGTACACGCTTCATGTGGGTCTACTTTCTCACATAGAAGGATCACGCATTCAACACATTTAAGGAATTTAGACAGAAGGTTGAAATGGAGTTAAAAGTAAAGGTTAAGATGCTAAGAACAGATAGAGGAGGTGAATTTACATCAAATGAATTCACCAAGTACTGTAAAGAGAATGGTATAGCAAGACAGTTGACAGCACCATACTCACCACAACAAAATGGTGTAGTAGAAAGAAAGAATAGGATAGTTTTATCGACAACTAGGATTATGATGAAAGCAATCAAGTTACCCTTAACTTTTTGGGCGGAAGTAGTTAGACACGCCATTTACATACTCAACAGGGTACCTACGAAGGCCCTGGAAGATAAAACACCATATGAAGCCCTCTATAACAGAAAACCGAATCTGGAATACCTAAGGATATTTGGATGCATAGCTTATGCAAAGATAACGATACCTCACTTGAAGAAGTTAGAGGATAGAAGCATACCAATGATTTACTTAGGAGTAGAGGAAGGATCAAAAGCATGTAGACTTTATGATCCAGTAAAGAAGAAGAAACATGTTAGTAGGGATGTGAAGTTTATGGAAACAAAACCGTGGGATTGGAATAAGAATGGAGAAGATAAAAGTTCACAAGATACCTTTTGGGCTAGTTTTGTGGAAGACGAAGTTGACAATGAGAATCATATACCCGTCAACTTAGATGACGATGACAATTACAATCGTAACAATATGTATCAAATACCGGATCCAACATCAGATCCAGACTCACCAATCATACCACCAACATACAACTATGTCCCTAACTCAGAAGATGACGTTGAAACTACTATTAGATCTTTAGGTAGTTCAAGTCACAGATATGATCATAGCCCAGTTCGAGGTTTAAAGGATTTAGCAGAAATCTATGCAACTACACAACATGTAGAAGCACCAAGCTTATTCTTTACAGAAGAAGAACCTCGAAATTTTAAAGAAGCATCGAAAGATAAAAATGGATTGAGGCCATGGAAATTGAATTAGATTCAATCAACAAGAATAACACATGGACTCTTACAACATTGCCAACTAATCAAAAGGCAATAGGACTCAAATGGGTTTATAAAACCAAAAGAGATGCTAAAGGAAACATTGTCAAGTATAAGGCAAGGTTAGTAGCAAAAGGCTACGTACAAGAACAAGGTATAGACTTCGATGAAGTATTTGCACCAGTTGCTAGGATAGAAACAATTCGCTTAATATTAGCACTAGCAGCATATCATGGCTGGCAAGTACACCACTTGGATGTGAAATCAGCATTCTTGCATGAAGAATTGAAGGAAGAGGTCTATGTTACACAGCCTGAAGGTTTCATTCAGCAAGGAAACTCAGGAAAAGTCTACAAGCTCACTAAAGCTTTGTATGGCTTGAGACAAGCACCTAGAGCTTGGAACGTAAAGCTTGATCAAACCTTGAAGTCATTAGACTTTAAGAAATGTAATCTGGAACAAAAAGTTTATACGAAAAGAAGCAAGACTTCTACGCTTATAGTTGGAGTTTATGTAGATGATTTGATAATCACTGGCACTCCAAAGAAGGAAATTGACTTGTTCAAATCCCAAATGAAAGATAAATTTGAAATGAGCGACTTAGGGTTGCTAGCTTATTACCATGGGATAAAAGTTTCACAAACAGGAGGAGACATTACAATCAAGCAATCAGGATATATTAATAAGATCCTGAAAGAAACAAATATGACGGATAGTAATGACACAAAGATACCTATGGATCCCGGCACTAAGTTGGTCAAGGCGGAAGATGGAAACCCAGTTGACGCAACTTACTACCGAAGCTTAATTGGAAGTCTTAGGTACTTATTACACACAAGACCAGATCTTAGTTATTCAGTCGGACTACTCAGCAGATTTATGCAAGACCCGAAGGACCATCACCTAAAGGCAGTTAAACAAGTAATCCAATACATCAAAGAAACAAAGGATCATGGCATTATATACAAGAAAGAAGGCGGCTGCAAAATTACAGGTTATAGCGACAGTAGTTATGGAATCAACACCGATCAAGGAAAAGGAACTACTGGAATTGTATTTTACTTTGGAGAATCACCTATTACCTGGTGTACTCAGAAACAACCTACAGTGGCACTATCATCATGTGAATCAGAATTCATGGCAGCTACTGGAGCAGCATGTCAAGCGTTATGGCTGAAACGACTTTTTAGTGAACTAACTGGATGGCAAGAAAAAAGAATAACACTTAGAGTTGACAATATATCAGCTATTCAACTCGTGAAGAACCCAGTATTTCATGGAAGGAGCAAACACATTGACATTCGCTATCATTTCATTCGTGAATGTGTAGAGAATGGACATATTAATGTGGAACACGTTATTGGAGAACTTCAGCGAGCAGATATTTTAACAAAGTCCTTACCAAGACTCAAGTTCGTGACTATGCGACAAATGCTCGGAGTTCAAGACTTAGAACGAAGCAACATTTAAGATTAAGGAGGTGAATGTGAGCGTGTAATCTTGCATGCCACTTCTCGGACAAGATAAACTCCAAGGACCAAACATGTTCGTTATAAAGTAAATAACCGAATAGCGGTTATATTAGTTAGTTAGTTAAGTGTTAGTTAATTTCGGTTAGAAACCGAAGGGTCACATTGTTTGGGTTAGGAAAAGTCTACGACGGCTGCGGTTAGAAGGCACTTGGATATAAGAAAACTCGTTCAAGTTAGACTTGGAACGAGTGATCATACAAATAAAAACGAAACAAAGTGTAAAATAAAGTAGAAAGGAAAATCTTTTTGGTTTTTATAAGTTTATAAAAGAAAATAGAAAATATTTTTGGCTTTTATAGGTTTTATAATTTTTTAGTTGTTTTTGTTTTTAAGTAAAGCGATAACTTCAAAAAGAAGGATCTTCAAAACACAAGTCTCGAACGACGAGCCACTTAATCTTAATCAACCGCTCCCCGGCAGCGGCGCCAAACATTGATGGAGAGTGATTAGCAAGCAAGCTTGTGACCACTAGGTATCGTTTTCCCAACGAGCGGTGAAATTGATCAAGTTGCTCAAATCGTGAGTAAGCTTTTGGTCTGCGAGTAAGCTTTTGGTTTGCGAGTAAGCATTTGGTTGCGAGTAAGGTTTTGAATTGCGAGTAAGATCACTTTGTTTCCAGCGAATATCAACCATCTTAGTGAGTTTTTGGCGGGAAAATTTGAGTAAAATTTATTTTCTGCAGGAGATTAAACGTTCAATTTTTACGCGAGATTTCAATTTTGGTTTAACGTTGAACATTTTGACCTAAAATTCAAATTTTTCTGCCTAAATTCAAAATTTTTCGATAAAATTTGGCGTCAAAATTTTTGAAACTCAATTTTTTCGTGCAACCTTAGAATTGCATTTCGTAGTGTTTTTCAAATTTT
>LBNU01024644.1:1950-22007 GCA_014162995.1 Artemisia annua | reverse complement strand
GCCTTCCAGAACCCCTTTAATCTTAGAGCCCAACCGGATAGAATTAAACCACTCCAACCAATCCGAATAAGAACCAACTGGGATCCAAGACAGGTTCCACCAACGACATATAAGCCGAGAAATAGATGTTGCCACTTCGCAGCTAAAGAACAAATGGGACGTATCTTCATACGAAACATTACAGACCGGGCAAAGAGTAGAAGGAACCTGAACTCCACGTCTGACAAGATTAGACCGAGTGGGAATGCGGTCAAGGTAAAGTTTCCACGCGAAAATATTTACCTTAATAGGAATAGACTTGATCCATCTCGTAGCAACGTTCACTTTTGGAAGAAAAACTTCATCTAAAAGATCACGAGCGTCTTTAACACGAAAAACCCCTTCCCCATTCAAGTCCCAAACCCATCTATCGTCAACATTAGATAACACCTTCGATCGGACCATCTCCTGAACATTTTCAAGCTGAAGGAGCTTCTGCTCCTCCCCGAACTGGACGACGAAAAGAAAGAGCTAAAACAAAATAAAATGAAAGTAGACTATATGAATAATATCAATGATAAAGCAAAACAATCACTAAAATTACCATCACATAAAATCTTAAAGATAACAGCCTCTCCTGTCTGCTTCGAAAACCATATGTCCAACTTTGAATCTTTCAAAGTTAACCAAACTCCCGGATATTACATACAACTTAACTAGTTATAATGCCCGCGCACGCGCGGGTTTTTTTTTAAAAATTTTGAATGATATATTTTTATTTATTAAAAAATAAATAATTTAATTTTTATTTTGCTTGATTTATGATTTTTAATTGTAGTTTTTTATGATTAAAGATAATCATTTAAATCTTATTTATATTTTTTGTATTTATCTTCTACTTGTATAGTATATCAACAAAACGAATTTAAAAACTTATAAATTAAATAATAATTAACATATTACCCAATAAGGAAATATTCTTTTTTTTCAAAATGACAAAGTACCCACTAGGGGTTTTGTTTTATTATATAAGAGATTTTAAATCTAAAACAATATTACATACAAGTATACAACTTAATTTCAATAATAATTAAAATAACTCTCCTCTAACTAAAAACTCTTAGATAAAAATATTCATTCTCATATTTTTCATTTCAAATTTATATCAAATCCTAATTATAAACCAAACCCAAATCCAACTCCAACCACGAATACAAATCAAACACACCCTCAATGTATTGTATGTTTTAACTCATTATGCTTACAAGCATCTCCAATGTTAGCATCAAATGTATCTTTTGCATAATATAGTGCAAAAACTATTAAAAATGCTCTCCAGTGTTGTCCTCCCTAAACTTGACACCAAGCGGACAAAAAAACACCAAATATGGTGCAATACAACAATATTTATTGCACTAAACACTATTCATTCATATAGAAACTCTTTACTTTTACTAATCCTTTAAATTTATAATACAAATAATAAAAAAACACTTGATATAAAATATATTTTCATTTGTTTCTCATTAACACCATCAAAATAAGCTCATTAAGTCATTATTGATATATCTTGTTTTATTTATTTTTGTATTCATTGCATTTTTTTTATTTTGATTGTTAAATATATAGTGTACATATTGGAGCAAATTTTATTTAGTGTAAGCATATTCTCTAATAAGTTACACTATTTTAGCGCTAACTTGTAGTGACAACATTGGAGATGCTCCAGACATGAAATATTGTCATTATACATAACCAAGATTCCATGTTGAGGGTAATTTGTTCATTTCATACAACTTCATCTTCTTCATATTCCAGATTTTTGTTATTTAATTAAAAACTTTAAAAACCAACATATATTTTCATGTTTGTTGCTAAAAGTGAGGATGGTGGTGGGTGCAAATGGTGGTGGGTAAAAGTGGAGCTGGTATTGGCTAGAAATGGTGGTGGTAGCGGCAACTGTAAGTGGTGGTGCTGGTTGATTGGTGGTTGAGGTGTTGGGCAGAAGTGTTGGTGACTCTGGGGTTAGGGAGTGGTGGTGATAGGAGCTAAAATTGGTGGTCGTAGTATTGTTGGCTAGAAGTGGTGGTGGCAGTGGTTGAAGCTAGTGGTGGTGGTGGCCAAAATTGGTTGCCGTGTTGGCAGCCGGAAGTGGTGGCAATGGCAAAGAAAACAAGGGTATTGAAGCCGTTTTATATGAAAGGTTATGATAATAACTCATTAACCGTAAACACTGTTATGTTACATGATAGTGTAATATATTTTGTAATGAGTGTTTTTTTTTTTTTTTNTTTTTTTTTTTTTTTTTTTTTTTTTTTTTTTTTTTTTTTTTTGAACAACATTTTATTCTCTGTTTTGTAGAGCGATTAAAATTCAAACAAATTAACAAATATGGACATCATCATTCATGAAAGATTTTATGCATTAAGAACATTGATATATCTTTGCAGCTGATGGTGTAGGAGAAATTTTTCACTCTCTAGAACGTGTACAAAAGCGGCATTGAAGAAGTTGATCCTCGATAACTATAAGCTATCTTCTTTCAATTGAATTTCATGTAGGTTGGGGTGTTTGTTTAAGCTTATATGGGGCTTATGTTTGTTTAAGCTTATATGTGGCTTATGAGCTTATTTGTTTTTCGGCTTATATTTTATAAGTCCTAGTTTTCCGGCTAATTTTGAGACTTGTGGGCTTGTATAAGTTTATTATGAACTTATATAAGTTTATTATGATATGATAAACTTATATAAGCCCATAAGTCTCAAAATAAGCCAGAAAATTAAAGCTTATAAAAAAATAAGCCGAAATCAAATAAGCTCATAAGCCCACATATAAGCTTAAACAAACACCCCACGGCCTTTATGCTCCCCGCGTCCTAGTTAAACAGATATCCGTTGCCGGGGCTAAATCACATCGGTTCCATTAATGTAAGATGGAAAAGTTCACTCAGCTGGCGAGTGCTTGAGGTAAGTTTTGAGCTTGTACATGTCATTCTTGAATATTGTAAAAAATAAACAAATGTTGAAAACCTAGTCTCGCTAATAACTTCCAAAAGAAAAATATATAAATAAAAATAAAATAAAAGAATAACAGGAGTATCAGATTAGATAACAATGTAACCTAATGTTGCAGAATTGCATGTGGTTAAGATGAAAAATGTCATCCAAATACTAGCTGTTAAATAACTGCTTATACATATAAGCTTGGTCCGACTTCCAAGATTTTACTGGAGTTTCAACACAGGCTTTCTCATAATCAGTTTCAGCCTAACTGAGAGCACACACGTGTTTGGCCTTAGGTCCTAATTTGGTATATCTTATGAATTGCTCTATTGAGTTTTCATCTTTATCAGGTCAAATTGGTAAAAACTTTAGCTATACCAGACTTCATCTGACCCATTTATAAAGGCATGCTCATATAGAGCAACTGATATGATCATCAGCTGAATCTTCAATTTTGAAACAATGAAAATACATGACAGATTATGACTGTATACACAATCATTGTAGTTTGGATAAAACTAACAAGATTAATCTCATACGTACACTCGATTAAAACAAATAATCTGTTCACGGGAGAATTGTCATCCTTTAAAGGGCTTGAAAACCAACACAATTTAAAGTTGCTGAATTAACGTTAATGTACATGCACTTCGAAAAATAGGAAAAGAATAAAACCAAGGGAAAAAAAAAAAAAAAAAAAAAAATTGATGCACTTTCCAAAGAGGGTTTGTGATAGTTTCACAACTCCTAAAATAACGATAAGTACCAAGAGAAACCAATGTGTCCGAGGACTTTGCAAAGCTCAATTTTATGTGATTAAAAAAGAAATCATCTACGATATTTATTACATAAGTTTGAAGTACTTTAGGGTTAGTAGTCCGCATGTAATTCTTCTCCCACTTTTTTTAATGACAAATAGCATTTTGATGATTTTACACCCTTTGAATATGCAGAAAACAAGATAACATATAGTGAAGAAGATCACAAAACAATCCTTAATAATGTGGTACCTTAACAAACAATAACCAAGTCTCCTATAAAAATGAATCATGTATCCAAGACTCTGCGTGATAACTAGCTTCCAAGTTAAAATATATGCCGCATGCAACAAAGGGACTCCTCTTAGAAAAATAGAAACTTGCAAAGCATACAAAAAAAAATCATCAACGCAGGAGGATATTAGATATATCATACATGTGCATGTGAATTTGTGAACTTAAGTATATACGCAAGTAATTAAAAGTAAAATAACAAAAAGCACAACATGTTCAGTGTTCTTCAGGGAAAATATCAAGAAGCATATGAGCATCTAGTACATTACACGGTTTACTTAAGACCAAATACTTGACAACAAAATACAGGGCTAACAATGCTCATAGATGCATTCTTAGAAGTTTGCAAATAACAAAAGCAAGATCATTAAGAATACCTCCTAATAGATGTTAAGTTTGGTACTGTAAAAGATAACTGATCAGTCTCCACTTGCGCAGCCCTTGCAACCACAATGAACACACTCTATTACGCTTTCCTCCCTTAGGTGCTTTGGCACTCTACAGACACACGTTGTCTGGAAGTTGTGATCACGTGGCTGAATGCATCTTAAGCAGCAAAGTCGTTCATACCCAGGCTGAAAATTCCACAACAGAACAATGAGTATGCATGTAAAATGTAGACTATCGACGGAGTGTTCATAATAAGACCTTAATTGGAGACAGATTCAGCTACAGGAGTCAAATTTACATTTCACTTATTGATGGGTTGATTTAAATTGCTAAGAAAGAGTCTGATAGTTCATTAAATTGTCACAACCCATTAAATTGCTTATATCCAAAATATTTTTTTTGGGGGTAAAGCGTTTTAACCCTGGTAAATTTATATTCAAAATATTATTAATATTAGAGGAATAGGCCCAAACCAGGCTTGGACCTATTCCTCTAATAATGAATACGTAGTTTATTGTAATTAAAATTATAATTATATGTAACACATAATTCAGATAGATCTTTTAAATGGATCAATGGAATAGACGTATTTACGGGTAAATACCACCTAGCCCAGGCCTTTCCCCTGTACTAAAAGATGACCCATTTCAACGATTACCTAGTTAGTTGCACTTGCTCACCCATGTGGATCACTTTCTACAAATATTAAACCCTAGAAAAGGAACAAAGAGGAAATTTCTGCTTTGCGAAATTTGGTACACCGTAAACCTATAAAGTATAAACATCTCAATATCGAGTAGCTGGACAAGAGAATGGGGCCTTAGATTTGGTCTTATAGATATTAAACAATACTGATCAAATGCTAAAAACATCTTCGTAACTTCAATTTAATGAGTTAAGATTGCACAAATAACAATTATGCGGCCCAGAAAAATTTTCAGTAAGCAGGTCAATCACATTAACTCATGAAAAAATAAACTATAAAAACTTGCCTTCTTCCATTTGGCAATGAGATTACGGTCTGCATAGCCTTGATCCAAGCAAAACTCAAACAGTTCAGCTGAAATTTCTTTCCTACGATGGTAAAGATCAAAGACGTAGCGACTCTGCTGATGTGCAATTTTAAAGATCGGCCACAGAGCTTCACATTTTCGCTTCCCATCATGTGGATCATTCTCAGCTGTCAAATTTAGAAATGAAACTGTTACTACTCAATCTGCCTTATAAATATTGTAGTGCTTAATTCTATATGTGTTTCATAGTTCACACTATGCAACAACAGCAAATAAGTTTTGTAACTCCGCAATACATAGACCATGTAGAAAAAACATAAAGCATTCTAAAATCGTGCGATCTTATTACAATACTATTCGAGTACCAAATAACCTACTAGATAGCAACTTGGAAACCTTTAAAGTGACATCCTGAATTTTCTTTAGGACGATATAAAAGTATTCAATACACACACAATACCAACGTATATGTCATGCCCTAACAAACCTGGCAATTCAATAATGCATAAATGTGTCAAGCAGACTTTAATTCGGATAAAACTTTATCCAATGGCATGCTAGCCAAGGTTTGGAGGTTTCTCTCTTTGTTTTCATATTAGAAACACCAACTTTAAATTTGATCAAAAATAAACTCTGTTGCTGTGAAACTTCGCGAAAAAGAAAATGGTTGCATCATAACAGGACATTAAACAATAAAACTATATCATTTTCAGAGAAATAAAAAGGCCAACAAGTATTTTAGGAATAATTCATACCTTCTCTCATCTTTGCCTGTAATTCACGAAGTGTAGGCTCTACGAGCTCCCAGCCCTCTGGGTACTTGACACGGTTTGTCTTCACCTTAGGCATGTTTCTGACTGCATTAATCAATCAGACACCATAAACAAAGCATTTTCTACGGCTAATTTAACATAAGTTTTAAAGGATGAAGAGGTCCATTCTTTTGTGAAACATGCTAAACTTATGCAACATGCTTACGCGGCATCAAAAGGCAAGTTTACGAAACTACATAAAAGGGGTTCGACGACAGTGAATGCCCTATAGAAAAACTCATATAAACATCTTTAAGCTTATTAGCTTATGCATTACGAAACAAAAAAGGAAAACCTAGTGTCTCGTTAATATTACGCGGCAATAAAATGCAGTAATCGTAAAATAACCAAAGCGGAGTAACACTTCTAGTGGTAGAGATGAACAAAAGAAAGCAGACTGCCGTAAAATTGTAAATAAGCTAAAAAAACTAACTTCTTCTAAAAAAAGCTTATAACCTTAGAGGGTGTTTGGGATTGCTTATTTAAATTCTTATTGTCTTACTTAAAAGCAAATAAGCCGTTTCTAGCGTTAGCACTTAAATAAAGCAAACCCAAACAGCAGATTAAGTTATCCAAAACATCAATGCATCTTATTGCGCGTTTTCGTAACACATTAAGCTGATTAAATAATCTAAATCAAAATAATTCATATCACGTTAGCTAAAAAAACAATTAAGGAATAACAAACAATTAGTGGTAACAAAGATTGTGAAAGAGATGTTACCTGCGGTGTTGTGGTAGTTCCGGTGAATGATGGGATTCAAGAAAGTGTTAATTTAAGGGGGGTGTTTCTTTATAAAAGCTTAGGTTGCGTTTGTTTTCTAAAGAGTTCATTTCAAAAATGGTCCCTGTGGTCACCCGGGTTTAACGGAAATGGTCCCTATACTTTTTTTTAACGGATCCTCTCCCGTGGATGCGACCCATAACGGGTTTGGTCCCTTGACCAAATTTTCCGTCTGTTTGACCGTTAACTTGGTCATGTGACAAAAACGTGAGGATTAATTTTGTCATTTCATGTTTGGCGGGTCTTGACCATGGTTTATAACACGTTTGACTGAATTATACGATTCATAACGAATTTCAACCTCAAACTTTATCACACCAAAAAAACCCCAATTGGATAAATCCTAGATTGTTCTAAGTCTAATCAACCCTGCTTAAAAAATGTTGTGTGAATGGAGGGTTCGTGAGAAGGGCTGATTAGACTTAGAACAATCTAGGGTTTATCCAATTGGGGTTTTTTTGTGTGATAAATTTTGGGGATGAAATTTGTTATGAATCGTATAATTCAGTCAAACGTGTTATAAACCATTGTCAAGACACGCCAAACATGAAATAACAAAATTAACCCTCATGTTTTTGCCACATGACCAAGTAAACGGTCAAATAGACGGAAAATTTGGTCAAGGGACCAAACCCGTTATGGGTCGCAACCACGAGGAGAGGATCCGTTAAAAAAAAGTATACAGACCATTTTTGTTAAACCCAGGTGATCACAGGAACCATTTTTGACATTAATTACTTTCTAAACTAGTAGACCCGCGCATTGCGGCGGTGGATACTCTAACTAAATGTTAACGGCACCAAATATCCACTAGCGCGTCCGCATGTCCGTCACAAGTAAATAATCAGTATATCAAATGCTTAACAATATTTTATAAAGTGCAGCAATTGAATAACATAGATTGTACATTATCGTTAAATAGTTGTATACTTTGTTGAATGGGTGAATTAAATTGTATATTAATTTTTTAAATAGTTTAAGAGAAATGATTGGGAGACCTAAAAGTTATGCCTAATTTTGTGCCTAAACATGTGTGGCAACAATTCATTGGTTATATCGACCGGTCCCACTTCTTCACAATCCAATCAAGTAATGACACATAAGTTAGGCATAAAATTAGTCATGTCTTTTAGGTCTCCCAATCTTTTTCCATAGTTTAATAGTGTTTTTTAGTTTTATCTGTGTTTCAGATGCTTGTAAGTTTTGATTTTTTACTTGTATTTGCTTAAAAATTGATAAAAGAGAAGGTGCAACATGCAGTATATGACTTTTATATATCCAAATATCTATAATTTTCGAAAAACTTTTATACGAAATAGTAAATCCCAAAAATAAACAAGTAAAACCCCACTCTTGCGCTTACGATACAAACATGTTTATCGAAAATAAAGAAATCTAGGCTTTTGTTGGGCATATATTCGTAAATTAACATCTTTTCTTCCCCGTGAATACAACAACCAAGAACACGAAAAAGATTTGTATGTTGAAGTTTGGCAATGAGTATCAGTTCATTTTTGAATTCTACAAGTCCTTTCCCTTATGTTCTCGAGAGCCTTTTGATTGCAATTTCTCGTCTGAAAATTTTAGCTAAGTTATTTAAATTCGGATATCCGAAATTTCGGATAACAATTTTATATATCCGAATATCCAAATATCTAATTTTCGGAAAACTTATATATAAAAAGGTAAATCACAAAAATCAACAAGTAAAACGCCACTTTGTGCACTTACTATACAAACATGTTTACCAAAAAGAAAGAAATCTAGGCTTTTTGTTGGGCATATATTCGTAAGTCAACATCTTTTCTTCCACGTNAGAAGGTGCAACATGCAGTATATGACTTTTATATATCCAAATATCTATAATTTTCGAAAAACTTTTATACGAAATAGTAAATCCCAAAAATAAACAAGTAAAACCCCACTCTTGCGCTTACGATACAAACATGTTTATCGAAAATAAAGAAATCTAGGCTTTTGTTGGGCATATATTCGTAAATTAACATCTTTTCTTCCCCGTGAATACAACAACCAAGAACACGAAAAAGATTTGTATGTTGAAGTTTGGCAATGAGTATCAGTTCATTTTTGAATTCTACAAGTCCTTTCCCTTATGTTCTCGAGAGCCTTTTGATTGCAATTTCTCGTCTGAAAATTTTAGCTAAGTTATTTAAATTCGGATATCCGAAATTTCGGATAACAATTTTATATATCCGAATATCCAAATATCTAATTTTCGGAAAACTTATATATAAAAAGGTAAATCACAAAAATCAACAAGTAAAACGCCACTTTGTGCACTTACTATACAAACATGTTTACCAAAAAGAAAGAAATCTAGGCTTTTTGTTGGGCATATATTCGTAAGTCAACATCTTTTCTTCCACGTGAGTACAACAACCAAGAACACGAACAAGATTTGTGTGTTGGAGTTTGGCAATGAGTATCATTTCATTATGAAATTCTACAAGTCCTTGCCCTGTTGTTCTCGAGAACCTTTTGATTGCAATTTCTCTTCCGAAATTTTAGCTAAGTTCTTTAAATTCGGATATCCGAAAATTCGGATAACAGTTTAATATATCCGAATATCCAAATATCTATAATTTTTAAAACTTTTATATAAAAGAGTAAATCACACAAATCCAAAAGTAAAACGCCACTCCGTGCACATACTACACAAACATGTTTACCGAAAATAAAGAAATCTAGGATTTTGTTGGGCAAATATTCGTAAATTAACTTCTTTTCATCCCCATGAATACACAACCAAGAACACGAACAAGATTTGTGTATTGGAGTATGGCGTAGAGTATCAGTTAATTCATGAATTCTACAAGTCTTTGCCCTGATGTTCTCGGGAGCCTTTTGATTGCATTTTCTTGTCCAAAATTTTAGCTAAGTTCTGTAAATTCGGATATCCGAAATTTCGGATTACAGGTTTACATATCCGAATATCCAAATATATATAATTTTCGAAAAACTTTTATATGATAGAGTAAATCACAAAAATCAACAAGTAAAACGCCACTCTTTGCACTTACTATACAAACATGTTTACCAAAAAGAAGAAATCTAGGCTTTTGTTGGGCATATATTCGTAAATTAACATCTTTTCTTCCTCGTGAATACGACAACCAAGAACACGAACAAGATTTGTATGTTGGATTTTGGCAATGAGTATCAGTTCATTCTTGAATTCTACAAGTCCTTGCCCTGATGTTCTCTAGAGCCTTTTGATTACAATTTCTGGTCAGAAATTTTAGCTAAGTTCTTTAAATTCGGATATCCGAAATTTCGGATAACAGTTTTATATATCCGAATATCCAACTATCTATAATTTTCAAAAAAAAACTTTTATACGAAAGAGTAAATCACAAATATTAACAAGTAAAACGTCACTCTGTGCACTTACTATACAAACATGTTTACCGAAAGAAAGAAATCGAGGCTTTGTTGGGCATATATTCGGAAATCAGCATCTTTTCTTCCCCGTGAATACAATAACCAAGAACACAAACAAGATTTGTGCGTTGGAGTTTGGCAATGAGTATTAGTTCATTCTTGAATTCTACAAGTCTTTGCCCTTACTATACAAACATGTTTAATGAAAAGAAAGAAATCCATGATTTTGTTGGGCATATATTCGTAAATTAGCATCTTTTCTTCCCCGTGAAAACAACAACCAAGAACACAAACAATATTTGTGTGTTGGAGTTTGGCAATGAGTATCAGTTCATTCTTGAATTCTACAAGTCCTTGCCCTGACGTTCTCGAGAGCCTTTGATTGCAATTTCTCATTTGAAATTTTAGCTAAGTTTTTTATATTTCGGATAACATTTTTATATATTTGAATATCCAAATATCTATAATTCTTGAAAAACATTTATATGAAAGAGTAAATCAAAAAAATCAACAAGTAAAATGCCACTCTATGCGCTTACTATACAAACATGTTACCGAAAAGAAAGAAATCTAGGCTTTTGGTAGGCATATATTCGTAAATTAACATCTTTTCTTCCCTGTGAATAAACAACAAAGAACACGAACAAGATTTGTGTGTTGAAGTTTGGCAATGAGTATTAGTTCATTCTTGAATTCTACAAGTCCTTTCTGAGATGTTCTCGAGAGCCTTTTGATTGCAATTTCTCGTCCGAAATTTTAGCTAAGTTCTTTAATTTTGAATATCCGAAATTTTGGATAACTTTTTTATATATCCGAATATCCAAATATCTATAATTTTTGAAAAACTTTTATATGAAAGAGTAAATCAGAAAAAATCAACAAGTAAATCTCCACTCTATGCACTTACTATACAAACATGTTTACCAAAAAGAAAGAAATCTGGGATTTTGTTGGGCATATATTCGTAAATTAACGTCTTTTCTTCCCCGTGAATACAAAAACCAAGAACACGAACAAGGTTTGTGTGTTGGAATTTGGCAATGAGTATCAGTTCATTCCAGAATTCTACAAGTCCTTGCCTTGATGTTCTCAAAAGCCTTTTGATTGCAATTTCTCGTCTGAAATGTTAGCTAAGTTCTTTGAATTCGGATATCCGAATTTCGGATAACAATTTGATATATCCAAATATCTATAGTTTTTGGAAAACTTTTATATGAAAGATTAAATTACAAAAATCCACGACGAAAATGCGATTTTATGCACTTACTATACGAATATGTTTACCAAAAAGAAAGAAATATAGGCTTTTGTAGGGCATATATTCGTAAATTAACATCTTTTCTTCCCCGTGAATACAACAACCAAGAACACGAACAAGATTTGTTTGTTAGAGTTTGGTAGTGAGTATCAGTTCATTCTAGAATTCTAGAAGTCCTTGCTCTCATGTTCTCGAGAGCCTTTTGATTGCAATTTCTCATCCGAAATTTTAGCCAAGTTCTTTTAAATTTGGATATCCGAAATTTCAGAAAAGAGTTTTATATATCCAAATATCTATAATTTTCAAAAAAACTATTATATGAAAAAGTAAATCACTTCAACAAGTTTAATGGCATTCTATGCACTTACTATACAAACATGTTTACCGAAAAGAAAGAAATCCAGGCTTTTGTTGGGCATATATTCGGAAATCGGCATCTTTTCTTCCCCGTGAATACAATAACCAAGAACACGAACAAGATTTGAGTATTGGAGTTTGGCAATGAGTATCAGTTCATTCTTGAATTCTACAAGTCCTTGCCCTTACTATACAAACATTTTTAATGAAAAGAAAGAAATCCAGGATTTTGTTGGGTATATATTCGTAAATTAGTATCTTTTCTTGTTGGAATTATAATTTGATAATTACAAAACAAGAAGGACCAAAGGTGACAAATGAAGAATCTTCATTTAAAGATGAAGATAACAGGATATCTCTTATTTATTTAAATATATTTGGTCTTATCTTTTACTTAAGTCTTCTTGAACAAGTCATGTAAACCCTAATCTCTAGTATATAAAGAGATGTAGGGCATTTAGTTTTAGCATCCGGAATAGCTAGAACTCCTATGAGAGTCGTCTAGCAAAGTGTGTGTACACAATAGATTGTTAGTAGGTTATGTATTAGTTTCATATGGTGAATAAAGAAAACCTTGTTTAGCATCATTGTTCTTAATAAATTCCATTGTGCATGTATCAATGGTGTTTGTAAAACATATCCTAGATAGGGCTAAAAGATTCTCTACAAGTGGTTTCAGAGAGGGTGGCTCTCGATATCTAGGATCTACAAGGTTTGTCGAAGAGTAGCAGATTCGTAAACGGTTTGCTGTGAAGAGGGTACGGATTGGTGATAACAGTTTTGGATATGGCGACAATGTGACTTCAAAAGGTTATTCGGTACTCGATTTTGTTGTCTTCCACAAATGGTATGTGATTTAATTACACCTCGTACAGAATTGATTGCTGCTCTGTCATCTTGCGTTTGTGGGTCGAATGGCTATATTTTTCTTTATTAATTGATGTTATTCGATTACTCCGTATTATTTATTCTACACAGTGGGGATGATTTGTCGCTTGGTGTTTGTTTATTTCATTATCCATATAACCTCGTACATACCAATTGATTTGTCAATGGAATTTATTTATATATTGAGCAGTGAATTTGTGGGGCTCGTATTAATAAATTGGTTGGTGTCGGTGGTCTTTAAAGTGATGGGGACTGGTCATAGGTCTACAAAGTTTCACATGCGTACAGATTTGATTGGTTGAGGTTAAATTTTTTTTGGATCGATGGAATTGATTTGTCTCATACCGATTCCTTATGAATTGTCGGTTTGTGGATCGGTGTTAATTGTTGAAAAGTAAATGAAGATCTGTATCAGCCATAACTGAATATTATATTCTTATTGGTTGATGATGGGTCGGTGTCATCAATTAGTTATCGATGCTACTGTGTGAATTATTCTGCTGCTGCTGCTACGCTTATTTGTTGCTGCTGCTGGTACACTATGCTAATTCTGCTGCTATGAAAAGTTAAGTCTGGTCTCACAAATTAATACTGGTATTAATACTGGTGGTTTCGAGTTAGTACTGCTGGTTTCATATTTAATTCTGGTCGTGGCACTACTCATTTTGAGTTAATACTGGTTGACTTTACGATTAATTCTGGTAGCATTATCCGAAGAAGTTTTTAATACTGGTAGCGTTTGTAGTTATTGGACGATACATGGTTTTGGATCTCGGTGGAAGTGAAATGGAGATATATGATGTGTATGGCTTGGTTACTTTTATTAATTTGATTTGGTGTTTACAAGTTGTTTCGTATCTAACATAATGATGGGTGCGATGACCGGGACCACACACGTTATTATGTTTTAATTTGATCTAAGACGGATATGGTGAGGAAAGTCTGAGACGGACCAGACGATGATCCATAACTGAGGTATAATAAACATGTCTTATTTGCACTAAATCAGATAAGGATATTGTGAAGACCTTTGATGCATTAGCTTTTTAATCGATTATGTAACAAGTTCAACCTTTTGAGACGCAATTAGGATTGAGGTAGATCGCCGAGGTGAGGCAACAGTTACATGAGAGAGGAGAATGTTCTTGCACTGGGATGTTTCATTGATACCTTTTATTTCAAGCCAATTAAAGATCGTTATGGGGATTACTTTAATAGGTGATTACGAAGACGATTGAATATTGCTTATTTGATGTTGTAGTTGAGTTTCACAGGTGCATGTTCTTATCATAACTTTTAGCAGGAGGTAACTTGTTCGTGCGTTAATGATGTGACAAAGACTTAATGAATCTAGCAAAGGTGTGTGATCTAAAATTTATGGTGCTTAATGCTCACACTTGCTATCACTTAAAGGAGTTACGTTGTAGTGCTGAGTGTCTCATTTAATTTGAGGATTTATCAAGAGGTTGCGGTCTACTTATACTTTTGGAGTGAGTATGAGTTTGGAGTCACGTGGATTGTACAAGATATAAGATGCAAGTTTGGGAAATTCAACTTCTTCATCAAATTGATTATACTCAGTTTTCTTCATCAGTAATTATTACATACAGCCTAACGAGTTCGAGATTCAAGAGATGGTAAACATATTGGTTTCAGGGGAAGAGGTTTAACCATCTACGTGTATCACTTAAGGGGAAGTTGCCTATCTACTGAAGACCCCTATTTGATGTGATTACAAAAAGGAGAAGTTAGGATGTGGCAACATGTTCAAGAAGATTTAAAGTTAAGGAGAAGCATTGGTGATAGTTTTGTAATATCAAATAGGGGAAGATTATTGGGAATTATAATTTGATAATTACAAAACAAGAAGGACCAAAGATGACAAATGAAGAATCTTCATTTAAAGATGAAGATAACATGATATCTCTTATTTATTTAAATATATTTGGTCTTATCTTTTACTTAAGTCTTATTGAACAAGTCATGTAAACCCTAATCTCTAGTATATAAAGAGATGTAGGGCATTTAGTTTTAGCATATGGAATAGCTAGAAATCCTATGAGAGTCGTCTAGCAAAGTTTGTGTACACAATAGATTGTTAGTAGGTTATGTATTAGTTTCATATGGTGAATAAAGAAAACCTTGTTTAGCATCATTGTTCTTAATAAATTCCGTTGTGCATATATTAATGGTGTTTGTAAAACATATCCTAGATAGGGCTAAAAGATTCTCTACATTTCTTCCCCGTGAATACAACAACCAAGAAAACGAACAATATTTGTGCTTTGAAGTTTGGCAATGAGTATCAATTCATTATTGAATTCTACAAGTCCTTGCCCTGATGTTCTCGAGAGCCTTTGATTGCAATTGCTCGTTTGAAATTTTAGCTAAGTTCTTTATATTTCGGATTGCATCTTTATATATTCGAATATCCAAATATCTATAATTCTTCAAAAACATTTATATGAAAGAGTAAATCACAAAAATCAACAAGTAAAATGCCACTCTATGCGCTTACTATACAAACATGTTACCGAAAAGAAAGAAATCTAGGCTTTTGGTAGGCATATATTCGTAAATTAACATCTTTTCTTCCCTGTGAATACAACAACCAAGAACACGAACAAGATTTGTGTGTTGAAGTTTGACAATGAATATCAGTTTATTCTTGAATTATACAAGTCCTTTATGTGATGTTCTCGAGAGCCTTTTGATTGCAATTTCTCGTCTGAAATTTTAGCTAAGTTCTTTAATTTTGAATATCCGAAATTTCGGATAACTTTTTTATATATCCGAATATCCAAATATCTATAATTTTTGAAAATCTTTTATATGAAAGAGTAAATAAGAAAAATCAACAAGTANGAAATTTTAGCTAAGTTCTTTTAAATTCGGATATCCAAAATTTCGGAAAAGAGTTTTATATATCCAAATATCTATAATTTTCAAAAACTTTTATATGAAAGAGTAATCACCAAATTCAACAAGTTAAATGCCATTCCGTGCACTTACTATACAAACATGTTTACCGAAAAGAAAGAAATCCAGGCTTTTGTTGGGCATATATTCGGAAATCGGCATCTTTTCTTCCCCGTGAATACAATAACCAAGAACACGAACAAGATTTGTGTGTTGGAGTTTGGCAATGAGTATCAGTTCATTTTTGAATTCTACAAGTCCTTGCCCTTACTATACAAACATATTTAATGAAAAGAAAGAAATCCAGGATTTTGTTGGGCATATATTCGTAAATTAGCATCTTTTCTTCCCCGTGAAAACAACAACCAAGAACACGAACAATATTTGTGTGTTGGAGTTTGGCAATGAGTATCAGTTCATTCTTAAATTCTACAAGTGCTTGCCCAGACGTTCTTGAGAGCCTTTGTTGATGTATAAACATTTAATGGGATAATTATACTGAACTTTCCTTTGAATTGATAGTTTGATACTTTGATACATTTATGTCCAAACAACAAAAGATGGCAAAACAAACAATCTGTTACTTTGAATGGGAATTCCTTTAAGCAGTTAATCAGCTTACAATCTTGACATTAGAGGATGTAATCTTTACAAAACCGCAAGTTTCAAAATCAATTCTTAAAGTAGTATGTTTTTTATAGTATAGCTAATTGTAGGATGGTTTGCTTTTTGTGTTCTAAATATAGGATGATATGCTTTTTACATTCTAAATATAAAATTTTATTATATTTTAATCTTCAATCATTTTCTTGTGTTCCCATGCCGAGCCATCTTTGTAACATGCACTAGCATTAGAGTTATTTATGCCAAGGAAGTTACATTATTATAATCTATCAGTTTATCATGCACCAGATATTTGAACATTTAAAGGAATAACAATACAAGATCCACCAGTTTATCAAACAATTTTCTTTTGTTCCCATGCTGAGCCATCATCCTAATATAACGTAATAACAATATAAGATCCACCTTTATAATAACAGTTCAAACAAATTAAAGCATACAAACATGTAATTTAAATCATAGCACAAAGGCATAATTCAGAAGTATGGGCAAATGTATTTATGAAAGTGAAAGAACCAATTAGTAGACAAACATACTTCAGAAAGTTCATTTATGCGGTCATTCTTTTCTGCTATTTATCATTATGTAAAATAACTTTATGTTATGTTCAAATTTTTCCTGAAGGGTAAGCTTGTCGATTATGTTTATGCGGTATTACTGTTGAAAAAGTGGTTGGGAAAAGTGACTTTTAACCAAATTTGGACACAATTATTTATATGTATGTGTCATATATATAAGTAATAGTTTGTAGGTTTGCGTTCTCCTCGAAGAGAGCTTCGCAATGAGTCTTTGTGTGTCCAAAATAGAGTTGATGTGAATGAGATATCGGGTCTCAAAGTTAGTCATTCAGTACCATGACTAAAGTGGAAAAATAGTTTACTTTCTATCCCACATCGGTAGGAAGAGTAAACTAGGGTGGAGTCTATTGTATATAAATAGAAGCCCTAATTCCATAGGTTTTTCACACATCGAATCAATAGATATTATTGATTTCCAGGAATATACATCTCTTAAGATGAAATTCTAGCAGTTTAGTTAAGTCCGACAGTACAACTTACTGTTTTGGTTGTTGTACCCTGGGAACGTGTCAAACACGTGCCTCGGCTTATAGTAATTCTTTGTTGATATCAATTTGGTGATCAAGTAAGTCTTTTGGCTATTTTATTATTTTATTTAATTATCGTTTATCTGCCAACATTCTGTTTGTAATTATTTTTACTGTTAATTTTATTTATCGTAAAGATATATCCAATGTACTTGATACATATAATCTTTGATGAATGATAATATCCATATTTGTTAATTTGTTAGAATTTTAATCGCTCTACAAAACAGAGTATAAAATGTTGTTCAACAACAACAAAAAAAGAAGGTAAAACTCCATAGATAATCTGTATAATGTATATAATAACTCATTAGTTATTATCATAAACTTTCATATAAAACGGCTTCAATGCCCTTGTTTTCTTTACCAGCCATTGCCACCACTTCCGGCTGCCAGCACGACAACCAATTTTGGCCGCCACCACTTCTAGCCAACAATATTACGACCACCAATTTTAGCTCCCATCACCACCACTCCCTAACCCCACCGGCACCAACACTAGTTAGCGTTAAAATAGTGTAAGACTAGCAACTTATTAGAATATGCTTACACTAAATAAAATTTGCTCCAATATGTACACTATATATTTAACAATCAAAATACAAAATGCAAAGAATACAAAAATAAATAAAACAAGATATATCAATAGTGAGCTTATTTTGATGGGGGTGTTAATGAGAAACAAATGAAAATATATTTTATATCAAGTGGTTTTTAATATTTGTATTATAAATTTAAAGGATTAGTAAAACCGAAAAGTTTAGTGCATTTTTAATAGTTCTTGCATTATATTAGTGCAAAAGGTACATTTGATATGCTAACATTGGAGAGCTTGTAAGCATAACGAGTTAAAACATACGATACATTGAGGTTTGTTTTTTTTTTTTTAGACGGCACCACATTTGAAATCTGACCCCCCGAGTTAAACCAAAACCCGTATCACGAAAATCTTAAAACAAACTCCCGCTTCTTTGTAACCGTCTTCATATAGCTTTTGGTCCGTGCTAGTTAACAATCATAGAACATGATACGAGTAACATTTACAAAAAGTATGGCTATGTTTGGCGCGGAGCTTTTTGAAGCTTTTTGGGGCGATGAGCGGTGAGCAATGAGTTTTTTGATTTTTATTGTTCGTTTGGCAAAGTAGCGANTTTTTTTTTTTTTTTTTTTTTTTTTTTTTTTTTTTTTTTTTTTTTTTTTTTTTTTTTTTTTTTTTTTTTTTTTTTTTTTTTTTTTTTTTTTTTTTTGGCTATTTTTTAAGAAAGCTCATTTTTCTAATGCTTCTTTAAGAAGCTGTGAGCGGTCAGCTATGAGCTGTGGCTGCTGCTCACAGCTCACTGCTTATATCTCATTGCTACTTTTACCAAACACACCCTATGTCGGGCAAAATAGCAGTAGTAAGAAGCTAGCAATTGTTTTAATTTATAAGAGTGTTTGGTAACGTATCTAACTATCTTATAATGGAGGAAGACCTACTATTAATAGAAATACTTAAAATTAAATTTTAAGAAACAACTTCTAAAGTTATAAGTACAACAACCAATACTATTTAATACTATTTATAGAAATTTCTCTCATATTTAATTTTAACGTACAATTAATGCTAACATTAAATACAATAAATAAAACATTATGTACATTATGTACAATTAATTAACTGGTCAATAAATACAATTAATGCACTTATTAAAACACCTCTTACATAAGAAATACAAATTATCAAGCATATTGTACAACCAACTTAAACACAATTTCTGCATTAAATGTCACTAATACAAAAATAAAGCACATTATACAAATATTTAAGCCCGAACGGGCAACGGGCCAAATGGGCTCGAGCCCAAACGGGCTCGAGCCTGAACGGACACGAGCCAACGGGCTCAAGCCTGAACGGACACGAGCTAAACGAAAATTTTGATATCCGTAAATTTATAGTCAAAAAGAACATAATAAACTAAAATACATAGTTCACCGGAAAACTGCTAGTTTGTATAACTATAATTACAAGTTTAAATGCTAGTTGCACGTAAATGCCACTAAAAGTACCCGTGTTTTGATTTGAAGCGTTTAAAAATATTACTTGTTACCAAATAAGCACCATGTACAAACTATTGAACGTTAGTTGTCCTAAAAACTTGCTGACAAACGTACCTATTTTAAACTAACATTAATCTTTTTCTTTTTACAAGGATTGTATACGTAACTTTTTAGGGAGAGATATATACGGCCTTCCTTAATCCTTCTTAACCCTAAAAATCCTTATTTATTCTTCACGCGCGTACAATTCATCATGAGTTTCGACGACCTTGATAGTGATCTGCAATATGCGCTCAATATTAAATCGGATGATGACAAAGATAATGAAGAAGACGAAGATTACAATTCAGATGACAGTAAGGAAAAGGACGATGTTCAGTATGTTATTTTAAAAGAAGATGATCTGTTTCGGCGTATAAAAGATGATATTAATAA
>LBNU01024642.1:16955-30033 GCA_014162995.1 Artemisia annua | reverse complement strand
CAATGGTAAGATATTTGTAGCTATTGGTTTCTCCTGTGGCAGTCAATAGTGTCTTACGTCTCACATAAGCAAACTTTACCTGAGTACCCCAAAATCAGTTCAATTCCTGAAAAATTTTGGAATACCAAACAATAGCCCGTTATAATTGAGTGCACATGCATTGAGTCTTAATTATAAATGATTGAAAAATATATATAAAGAACATGGATAAACATTATAGTTTAATACTAAATTTCAATTTTGGAATGTTTTCTTTAGGGAAAGTTTTTTATCTTGTTTTTAGCTAACTTAATCTTCAAAGAGAACTTATAACGACAAGTGATTCCAACAATAATGGTTACTTTTTTCCAACCCCTTCAATAAGTTCCTATAGATATGCGGTTGCCAGCATTTTTTTTGGAAGTTTAAAGTTTTTATAAAGTTGGTTTACTTAAATAGAAATTGTATAAGTAGTTAGTTATCTTTGAATGAAAATAAAGTCTAGATTTAACATTGCCATGATGAAAATCTTTTCATGAAACCTCATTTGGCGGTTCCTATAGTAAACAAATCATTCAAGTATTATAATCAGAATAATATTACAGGAATTTAAGGTTGTGGATCTGCTGAAAGTTCATAAGTCATACCTGATCCACTGGTCGTTCAAGTAGTCTCTACTGTCAAAAGAACCATAAATTGAAAGTGCTACTCTTACATCCGAGCCTGATTCTGACCTGCCCCTAATTCATTTCAAGCTACAAATCAACATCATTAATGTTTCAGAAAATTTAAAAGGACTGTTGAATGCCTTATGTCTCCAGAATGTAACCCTTTTCTAAATGATGAGCAATAGATGTTGTACATTCTGAGCCAGTTGTAACATAATGTGCCAAAAGCGTTACTTCTATATCTGGTATAGTCACCTCCACGGACTTCAAACACGGACAGATAGAACCATATGTTAGATGGGCGGCCATGACTTATGAGTATCGTTGAAATTTATAAGTTAACGAAAAATAACATATAAACGTACCAAATGGTTTGCATCTACACTTACTTACAAAATCTTGCATCTACACTTACTTACAAAATCCATCAAAGGATAAACTATTTCTGAAAAGTAACTTATCAAACATGCAATTTGGACACATAAAAATCGGTATATCAATCTACCATTTGTAATAACATTGTCATACAGAAGCACTTTTGGACAAAAGATTTAGATCTCGTGAACTTACAAAAAAAATATGGACTATCTATGGGACTATCATAGTCTGTATCTTCTCTGAGGTGACTCCTGTATTAATTTTCAAGCAAAAAATTCCAAAAATATTGGAGGTGTCAGATTCACAGGTATTTTATCGAGTAAAATGGGTCAGTTGGCCAAAACTGAAATGTTCTCCAAATGCTTTCTACTAAAACAAATCAATTTAGGACTACATATCTACCTAATTAACCATCCCACATGCTCACGTATATAATATATCATGAGGGTGTTTGGATCAGTTTTCTTTTCGATTTGTGGGCATATTTGACTTCTGAAAAGCTGATAAGCCCATTTTATTCAGCCTATGTACTTACCAACTTCAGGTTATAAAGTATGCCCGTTGGCCAAATTTAGATAAGCTTGTACGGTCATAAATGGCCATATCAGGTTTTGAAAATTGAAATAAAGCAAACTGATTATTTGACTTTACCTTCGAAGATAGTAATGCCTTCCTGATAAAAAAAAAATCACAGCAGAATTGTATGATTCATTATCTAAATATTTGGCTAGCTACTTTCCTTGCTACTCCTTGACTTTAGTTTGTTTCTTGTCTACCAAAGTCAAAAGATCTTATTTCCTGCATCCAAAGAGGGAAAAATGTCATTGTACTTTCACACTTCTTGTAGTTACACATTGAAATAAAAGGATTTATACTGGCCAAAGATCAGTTTGTTTTCCAGTAATTATGAATAATGGATGAGGTGATTATTTGTTCTAGTTCATTTGATTTTATTGGACAAAAACGGTACAATCAGGTACATAAAATGATCATGCAATGGTAAGATTGTAGTTAGAAGTGAAGATGTATGTTAGGGAAGACAAAAATTCAACATAACCCGTTTCGACCCAACCCCTAACCTTGCATACTTGGCCTTGAAAATTATTCTTTTTAACCTGTTACCTGACCTGCCGTGCGTCATCCTACATTCAAAAAAGCAAATGTTAGTCTGACAACTAATAAGAACAAACTGAAATATTCCAATTTGTTTTTAGATATTGCTGGTTAGACCAACCCCAACTTGACCCATTTTTTCTTTATATTTGACCCAAACTGTTAGGTGGGCTGAGGCTACATCAGGCCCAAGTCAACTTGTTTTGACCCGTCATAAACATATTTATTTTGATTTGAACCGATCTCAATTATCACGATGAAGATAAAAACTAAAGAATTTGAATTTACCATTCTTGGAGATCCATCAATCTCAGCAACTTCTATCCCAGTAACAATCATACCAGGAACAATCTCTCTTGCAAGCCTAAATATTGCGTCTTCTGCAGTGTTCATGTCAAGCGCCTACATTCCAGGAACACTTTCAATCATACCAATGCTCCTAAGCCTCTTGACTCCAGTTGCACCCATAGGACCGTCATGCCCACATTAAATGACAACAACCTTAAATTCCATCACATTAGGGTCCATACACGATTGTATGTTATGGTCCATTGCCACAAGAGCCCAGTTAGTCACCACACCACCAACTCTTCCTTCTTTGATGATCAAGTCCTCAGCACCTACTGCGTTGAAGAGGTTAACGTTGGGACGGGCTAAGAGCTTGCTCATGATGGTGGATGTGAATAAGGACGCGTGTTTGATTACGCCGTAGTCTTCTAGCTCATCGTACTCGATTTCTAGCTCATCAAGGAAGTGGTGTGCTGGCTTGCGAACAACCATGGCCGAGAAGAGTTTTCCTCCTAGCCACACACCACCTCCTAGGCTCACAGATTGCTCAATAATTGCAACCTGGGCAATAGCAATAACGATCTAGGATTGAACTTTCAAACTACAGTTTCATAAAAACTATCACTACTGTTAGTTGCATTATTGAAATAATACAGAAAGGATCCAATTATAAACATTCAAACAATAAATCCTTGAAACAATCGCAACTAATCATATTGTTGTGAATAACATTTTTTACTATGTGGGGGTATTTTTGAAAAACTTGAGAACACCTTAAACTATTTTCTAATCAGCTTTTTAGGAACACTTAACATGTGATTGTATCGGGGGCAAAATGGTCCGCGGATAGGGTTGCCCATTGAGCCAAACTTATGTGAATTAAATAAGGTCCTAAAATAAACTCACACACACCTAAGTCTTACATAAAATCACACAGATAAGCTGTTGTAACATATGGATCTCTTAAGTCCTAACTTTATTACTTGAGTGACATACTTAGAGATCATCACAAAGCAAACGTAAGATACTTCAAACAGTACTTGTACAAAGGTATGTTACATCATATGAAAATAAAAAATACTCATGACAGTAAACATTAGTCATTTAGTCTGTTACAGTTAGATGCAGTTTTCTTGATCATGATACTACAGTGTAAATAACACACGTAAATATTATACCTGAACATTGGGGTTCTCACTGAGCTCATAATTAGTAGAACCAGACCACAAATAACCACATCAGTATCAGCATAAGTAATCGTATCAGTCATGTACCACCTGATCATTTCACGAGCCACAATAGATTCCATAATGGGCTGAAACTTAAATGACCCAAGATCATATTGCTTAGAAGAAGAAGCTGCAGACATAGTAATTTTCATATATACGTATAACCGGGATTCATAATCTAACTCTAATAATAAAACATGATAATAATAAAACATGTAGAATTAGTGCTTTAACTATATGTGTGAATAGTTAAATTAGACTAAAAGAGTTGTGTAGGTTAAGTAGTTATTTAATCATGTCGTAGCTCTGTGATATTTTTCCCTCTATATTTTCTATATTGATAATGTTTAGAGTTTGTACGATATGGATCAATAAAATTAGAATGAAAAAAAATGTTATAAATTAGATAGATATCTTCCAAATTGCAAACCTGTGAAACAATTTGCTTCATTTGAGGTTCAAAACCCATGTCTAGTATCCGGTTTGCGTCATCCAACACAAGATAGGTGACGCTTATCAAATTTGTATGATGAGACTCCAATATATCAATCAACCTTCCAGGTGTAGCTATAACGATTTCAACACCTAAACACAAACCTGTGAGCATATTAAGCTATCTTCATATTAAAATCATGTTTATGCAACCTGAAAAATCACCCACCTTATTTCTTTTCACATTTCAAGCATATTCCAAGCAATATTGTTACACAAAAGAATTGTGATTTATACAACTCATTACAAAAAAATCAACAAACTCTACAAATTCATTATACCATTTTCAGTATCGACCACCATGCTAGCTGCATTCTCCAACCGCCAAAAAGAATGGTATCTCCTTTACAAAAACCACATCGTCACTNTTATGCAACCTGAAAAATCACCCACCTTATTTCTTTTCACATTTCAAGCATATTCCAAGCAATATTGTTACACAAAAGAATTGTGATTTATACAACTCATTACAAAAAAATCAACAAACTCTACAAATTCATTATACCATTTTCAGTATCGACCACCATGCTAGCTGCATTCTCCAACCGCCAAAAAGAATGGTATCTCCTTTACAAAAACCACATCGTCACTCACAAATAAAACTGAAGGTGTCACCAGCTTGGTTGTCTACTGGGCAACCTACTGCTAAAGCGTCTGCCATTCTAAGTGCCATTGTTGCTCGATATGATGCCAAGTCAGCAATCTCCAAAAGTGCTTGAGCTTCATTTTGCTTAGCAATGGCTGCCTCTTCTAACCTCCTTGTGGCTTCTTGTGCTTCATGCACATAATATAGGCCCTTTTGGTATCTTTCAACACTTTTTCATCACTCACCGTTGCTATTCAGATATTAAAATCAAAGGGTTAATAAGACTTGGATAAATCGGGGTTTTCACATCATTTATTAGAAAAATACACCAACGCTTTAGTAAAGGGGCTCGAATATACACCTTTCTAGAAAACAGGCTACTTTTCTGCAGCACGTTTGCTCGCCAGTCTTCTAGATACTCGTTTTTGCTTTAGGCTTTTTTTAACAGATCGATTATGGTTGTTTTAAGCAGATGTGGAGGTTACAAATCTTTGTTCGAACAACCATCTAAAAGTCCTAATATCACTAAAGCATTACGATAGAGTTTTTGTAGCCCTCTGACGATTCCACTTTAGCTTATCACCACCACTACAAAAACCTCGAATAAAATCTATCTCTAATAATAAAACATGTAGAATTAGTGTTTTAATCGCTTATGAGTTCTTCATTAACCGTATTCATTTGCATGATTCAACAAACATCCTATTAAAATCCAAAAACCATTCGTTAAGCTAATTTAAAGTGAAAACAACTAATATCTTACCTTAATATGTGTCACAAGAAAACTTACTTCCATGGAACATCACCAGCTAACATCCAATCTCCATCTCTATCTTTGTAATTAAAATGAAATAACCATTCGTTAAGCTAATTAATATCATAAAGTAAATTCTCTTAGAAGCTATGTAAGAAACATTTAATTCTAGCAAACCTTTTAATAGTTTGTTTATGATACCTGATGCACGTATTCACTTGTAAGATTCAACAAACATCTATTTAAATAGAAAAACCCATCTGTTAAGCTAATTTAAATTGAAAACAAATAATGTCTTACATTAATATAGGAGACAACGTTAAGATTATCGCTCAACGACAACATCTCCATTAGTGTGACGGTCATCAATGTGAATATCACCAACAGAATTCACATGCACGTCGAATAATCCATGGGAAGCAAGTTGCTGAGATTGAAATCCTTAATAACGGGTATGAAACATAAATAATTAAATATCATGTTACACCGCAGCTGAGAAAAATAATGCATGATTCAATTGAAGGAGTGTCTTTCAATAGTGTTACCTTTACTTTTTAAGAAAACAAAACACCTAGTCAGTGGATTATATGTTGAAAAACCTACAAAAACTGAAACCCTAATGATCAAGAAAAGGAATGCCAGTATTACTATCAGGTGTACCAACACCATCCAAATTCAATTCCACTTTCACACTCGTCTCGTTCGTCATTCGTTTCACCGACCCAATTCGCTCCTCCACCTCCTTAACACCTAATAACATAAAAAAGTCCATTCAGTCCCAATATTCCAACAAAAATATAGCACATTCAAAGTTATTTATCTAAAACAACGTAATTATTCTTTAATCAATAAGAACTAAATATTAAATCCAACATGGTATTTAAACTTTTAACGTGACTGTTTATACAGAAAACTTCAAACCGCATAATAATTCTAGATATTATAGCTATACAACACTTACACTTTTACTCCATCAGTGGTCGATGATAGAAGCCATTGTTAAAACCCTAAAAAGGTTTTGGAATAAAGAGAGAGACATGTATTACGTAAATACATTATATTAGGGTTAATGAATAAAATGTGGGATTGTATAAAAGATCATTGAGGTATTATTATAAGATATTAATTTTGTTTTGGGTTTCTGATCAGAACTTATTGAACTGCTCCACTGGTTGAGATGTTTACATACCATATGAAAGACTCAAGTTCGAACCTCACTTTCCTCATTTTTTAAAACTAATTAATCCGCATTTAATGAAATTAATTATAAAAAACGAAATTAATTATAAAATTGCTTACATGTGATGACATGGCTGATGACATGGCACAAAATGATTATTTGGCAATGACTGGGCAATACGCGTGTAATGCCTCCTGTTATATATAATATAGAGATATACATATATGTATATATACATATATATATATATATATATATATATATATATATATATACATATATATAGATACATATATATATTCTGTATATGATTAATATATATATATATATATATATATATATATATATATATATATATATATATATATATATATATATATATATATATATATATATATATATATATATATCGTATAGTTTAATTATAATTATATACATACATATATCACGGTGTCATATTTAGGTATCGTTTCGCAAGTGGGAGCTATTCGAGTCACATCTTATTATTCGACTTCAAAGAGTGACTAATGTGGTATCGGGTGATAGTTTTATTAAAAAATTAAATTAGCCCGCAAAAATGGCTTAGTTATCAATAGTTTTGAATTCGTTCAGTGATTAGCATTAATAAATGACATGGGAATTTACGAGCTATTACAGTACCTACCTGTTAAATAGAATTCCTCCCGGAATTCCAGTCTAGGGTAATTATTGGAAGGTTTGATATTGGGATGACTTCAAAAATTTTGGGAGTGGTAGTTAATAGAATGGAATACCAACTTGTAACATCCCGCCTTACTCAGCCCACAATATTGTTCGCTTTACCTTAAAGCTCACGGCTTTGCTTTTGTGGCCTATGTGTAACTTGATATAACCATTATACTACAAAACAAGTTGTTACAAAGTTTTCCAGTTGAACAAAACTCTGTACGAGGTGTTTGAAAAGATCAGTAAGCACGATCAATAGAATGCCAGGGTTGAGGCCATATTAATTCATAGCGGAAATAAATTTATTGTGTACGTGTGAAAATTACTAATTTTCACGATCAACTTGGCTTGAGTAAGAAATTCCATTTTTAATGAAGATTGTTTTTATGTTCGAAAACAACCATGATTCACAATTTCTTGTAAAAATCTGTGGGGTAACCTACCCGTTTAACAAAGGATTTTGTTAACTACAGACTTTAACAATAAAGGGTTCGGATTAGAATTTGAGGAACGTAGAGAAAGTTGCTGAACTTTAGCTTTTCTGGATGATGAATCAATTTGTTTGTATTAATGTTTATAACTAACTATTCCCAATCATAACATGATCCTTCCTGAATTAGACATAGGTGATCAGGCAATGTATACTTTAGGAACGATAATGTGATGTTCGGTTATTTGTTACAACTCTCAGTGTTTAATAGATTCAACATATGACTTAGGGTTGGTTAAGTGAGAGTAAGGTACAACCTTGGATTATAGTGTTAGTGTCTACTAGCTTTTCCGTCAGCTAGTTCGATTTCCTAGGTATTGTTTAGTTGGGGTTGTAATATCAGATAGTTGTAGCTGTTTGGCACGAATTTGATCTTGGCACTTTCAGGTGTACTCTGTCGGGGGGTTTGCTTATGTGAAAGCTAAAGGTCTTACGGTCAGATGCAACCCCTTATTTTTCCTTAGGGTGAAAGTGATGTCATGTCATAAAATGATTAAGTTTTCTAGGACTCCGAAAGGGCACATTGTCTCTTGAGTAATTGATTATCTAATTCACACGTTCCACCAGTGTGAGAATCTTATCTCATAGGATGGGTGGGAAGGTTGTACTACAAAGGAATGGTGTCAAGGTATGGCATGTTGCTATTGTTAATCTTAGGCATGTCAGGTAGTATGTAAGTGTAGCAATTGTCCTCGAGTTTTGATCCTAATATTTGTTCTGGGGTTGTGTGTTTTCCTGATTAAAGGCATTGATATAAGTTTCTAAAGGTTTAAGGACAGAGCCTAGTCTCCAATGCTTGGTAGAGTTTGGTAGCTAAACATCTGGTGAATCTTATAGTTGTGGTACTTAATTCGCTTGGGAAATACTAGGATGTATCAAGACTTATATGGTTGTGCTAGTGGTCTAAAATGAATGAGTGAGTCGAATGAGTTGTTCTCCTTGGTTTTGAGTGAAAGTTGTGTATCATTAAGGGAATCTAATCGCAGGGAACGAGTGGGTGACTTGTTTAGAGATGAAACGGCGTCAAGGATTTGTTGATTATTGTCTATGGCTTCAGGCAGAGGTGTGTGATTCTCGTCTAAGGTTTGGTTTTCTTCCAAAATAAAATATTGGTTATTTTGTTTATAAAAACACCTTTCATAGAAGTAAATGATCCACAAAACAATTTGTAAAATATTTTATAAAATGATTTGTAAAACAGTTTATAGAAAACAATTTATTATTTGCAAAATAATAGCAAAACTGTAGTGTAGTTTGCCAGACGACAATTTTTATAAAGTAGATTGTGACATGATTTGTAAAACAATTTATAGGACATTAGAAAAAGTGATTTATCGTTTTCCAGACGGCAATTTTTATAAAGTAGCTTGTGACATGATTGTAGTAAAATATTTTGTAGGGTGTACTGTAGGATAATTGAAAACGTTTTGTATGTTACAGTGTATTATTTTTTAAGAGGGTAGGAAGGTAGACAACTGGTATTCCTAAGGGATGAGTGAGGGATCATGTGTTTCTGAAAGATAGTGGTTCAGGTTACTCCGTAAGGTCATAAGGTTTCCTTAGGTTTACAATCTAACTTATTGGGTGTTTCTAGACCTCGATAAAGGTTCATTGGTTCTTTCATTGCTTATTTCCATTAGAAGGTTTTCCTCTCACGTACTATGTAGAGTCGTTCCTAGTACAACGAGTGATTTAACTTTGATTCATCAATCGTGTAAAAGTTTGGGGTAGAGGTGACTGAAGGTGGTGGTGAAATGAAGATATGGTTTCCAGTAGTGACAACAGACTTGTTGGTTTATGAGAAAGTCAGAAAATGTAATTATAATGGATGCAAATACCACAACGAGTCGCTTGTTAGGTAGCAAGAAATCTTTGGTTACAAAAGGTCCGAATATTAGGGATAACATAAACTTAGTTCGGTACAAAGCATAAAGAAAGGAAATTAGACTACTAGATTCTAAACTTCATCGGTGTATGGCTCTGTTACGACTCAGGTGAGCTTCTCCTTCTTCTAACTTATATGCTTTCCATAAGCACCCTCAACTGGTTTACATAGACACTGGTCTTGGTAGTGTCCTACTCCTCCATGCTTGTTGTGTATCATGACCCCTGAATGTATCGTAGCCTTCGGGGTCTTGCAGTCTTGGGTTAAATGGCCGATCTTTCGACACTTCTTACACTTAGCAAAGCATGGTCCAGTATGATGCAACTTGCATTGAATGCATAAAGGTTGTGTTCCCGCATACCCACTTCCTATGGTGGGCACGGAAACATAGGCTTTAGGAGCCTGTTGTCTGAAACTTTGTTAATTCTGATAGTTGTTGTTGGGGGTGGCTACTTTGTCATCAAACTTCTATTGGTGATCTGTGTTTTCTTGTACAGAACCACGTCTGATCTCTTGTTCCAGTAAGCTCCGAACAACTTCCATAGTTTCCCTTAGTGTTTGAGTTTTTGATGGTGTGACTTTCTTTTCTAGGCTCTTAGGCAGTCCTTTCTTAAGTGTCTCCTTAGGGTAGATGGGTTGGTATTTTGTGAAGCTTTTACAGGTGCACTTGCGAGTTGTGAGGGGTTTTCTTTTTACGGTTGACTTATTGTTACTAATGGAACGGGCTAATGTTGTCGCTTGAATTCCTAGTGCTGCAGCCACGCTATCAGTTACCATCTTTCGGATTGTAGCCTGAGTCATGACGGTTTTGGGGTTTGTGGTTGCGGTATTCCTAGGAGCCATACTTCTAAAAATATCACAAGTGCATATGTCAAATTTTTGAACATCAATAACCAACTCATGACAGTCAACATCATCACATAATGTAATACAATCACATTATGAATAAATGCATCAGCTAACGACCATATACATAATTGTCATGACATGTCCAACAAGACACATGAAATTTATCGCAATATGGTGGTGCACACATGTATTACAACATAAGATCAAAACATCCATAGTAACATAGATCAATATCAATACATAGCGATCATAACTAACAATAATGTTTTAATAATTTTGTTACATTGTTCATCAAAACAACACAATACAAGATTATTAATGTCATGCAGGGCAAGTTAAGATGTCGCTGCTACAATGATACTTGAATGATCTATGAAGCACCAGATGTATCCCCTGGTCTGCATTGTAGGTCCCTGACCATCTTGGTTAAGGTTTCTAATCCTCTCTATCTCTCTGAGTGGGCATCCTCTCACTCCTGGTTCAAACTTAACTGAGCACCCAACATGGCCTCTAAGGCGGCAATCCTCTGACTCTGAATCCTTACTGTGTCTCTAGTTACCTGTAGGGTTCCTTCAACATTCCCTACTCTATCATGTAACTCTTGTGCTGTCTCCTGGGCTGCAACCTGAGTGTGCTCAATCTCATCAACTTTGAAGCTCACATCGGAGATCTCCCGTCTTCTGATAGACATTCTCTTGTATAATGTACTGAGGTCTCGGTCGTAGGAATCAAAACGACCTGGTGGTAGCTCACCAAGGCAATCGGAGTGAAGCTTTACTACTCTAGCTAGTGAACCCAACTGGGTCCCTATTCGAGTAATGATGTCTGTCTCGATACTCTCCGGTCGTGCCTCTGGATGTGGAGTGTTTGTCGACTCGAACGATGATAAGGGAGGCACGTAGTCTGGGCTGTCCATAGTAGTTGTGTCCCTGTCCATATATGGTACGTCCCTCCATACTATGTCATTTTCTGTGTCTGTCTGAGTTCCTCTCGAAATCTGACCGTTAGGCACGTCCTCCAACATCCTACCTCTCTGGGGTGTGGCAGCTATTTCTGACGGTGGTGCGTGAATAAGTAAGTGTGGGAGTAAAGGAACGGATGGTTATGACAATAGTGCGGGTGGTAAAGGTGACAGTACTGATCTAGGCGTAGTGGAAGTTTGCTTAAATACTTCACGGGTTCTCCGAAGTGGTAATGGCGGTGATGGTGAGAATCCGAGTGTTTGACGTTGGTAAGTGGTAGGTCGAGTATGAGGAACGGGTGACGTTGGTAAGACGGGTTGTGTGGGTATAGTCTCAAGGGTGTCAGGGTTTTGTGCATGGTAGGACTGAGATGCTAGTATATAAGGGTCATCTTAGATTGGTATGATTTGGATAACTGAGAAAGTGCGAGTAACACGAGGGATTGTTTTGGTAGAGTAGAATGGGCTAGAAGACACGGTACTGTAATATCCCGATAATAATACTATAAGTCATTTTCATTTAGTCTACATAATGCAACACATGCAATAGTCATGCGTGGTTTTGCAACCTTGCAAAAGGTTTTACTTCTCAAGAGATCTTGAAAAGCTTGCAATCCCCACCAGGCAGTGTACCTGACCGATGTAGTATAGTGAGTGGCAAGTACCGGGGGATTGATCGTTCTCTCGGGGAATAGTGTCATTAGGATTGAAACTAATCTAACTAGGTCTTGAGGTGAGGGATGATTCTTTTTGTATTATTATGTTTTATTGAAAGCAAGTAAAAATCTCGGGTATTGGAAGAGTGGGCGGAATTAGTCGCTAGCCAACTAACCCAAATAACTATTTAAACAACAAAAATAAAATAACAAGAAAATAAAATGGTAGAACTTCTAATATGGAAAAAAGCGTGTTTACTTAAATTTCCTTACTCCCTAGTTATCTTTTATTGATTAATTGGTCTGTCACAATTGCATGGATGAAGGGTTGCATTCCTTAATACCATTCGTGGGGCCGTGTACGATATTCCCCAACTCTATAAGCTTCTATCTATTCCTATGACGACAGGATTAGTATCCTATCATGGCCTCATTAATAGTTACTTATGCATTTAATACAACCAATAAAACTATAGTACACATCCGATTACGTTTCTTAAGACGTTTAAGCAATTTACCGTATAGGAGATTAGCCAATTTTCTTAAGCCTAATGCTAAAATCAATCACCCACAATAATTAATGACAAACCAACAACCAATAATCAATAACTAGGTTTCATTAGATCTAAGCAAAGACAAGTAAATCTAAGCTAGCATGTTAAAAGAAAGAAAAGCATACGATATAATCAAACAACACATATAGTATAGTGGTAAGTATTCCCGCCTGTCACGCGGGTGACCCGGGTTCGATCCCCGGCAGCGGCGCCAAAAATTGATAAGTCGCGGAAGCAAAGTACAAGCTCAAACCACGAGTTCGTTGTCCCAACGAGGGTTGAATATGGATCTCGTCACTCAAGACCGTGAG